>MQRK01250510.1:0-13647 GCA_001938485.1 Girardia tigrina
TTTCTTATTCTTAAATTAAAATATATTTAAATAGAAGTAAGAACAATAGAAATACCGTGAAACTTGGTTTTTAATATTTTTATTAAAAATAATAAAAAGTTTTATAAATAACTAAAAACGTAAAACTTGCGGAAAATAAATAGGATATCTATCATAAATTTTGATGTCGTCTTTAAAAATAAATAAAAATAGTCTTTCAATTTATAATACTTCTTTTGATATTAGTATTTAAATATTTTTTTATGAAAAATAAACATTAATTAATAATTTTTTAGGAATTTAAGAATTAAAAGCGAGATTTTAATTCATAAAAATATATTTAATTATTGAATATAAAGAAATTTATAAAGATAAAACAGTATGTATTAAATAATAGTAACATATAATAGTAAAAAATCTTCAATTTGTTAACTATTTTGTACTTATTTTATTAATTAAAAAACTTAAAATTTTACAGAATAATTTATATTTATTAATTTAATGTTTTTAAAATAGATAACATGTGTTTAAAATATAATTTTTATTCTATTTTAGATGTTTTAAAATTTATGATTAAATGTGAAACAAATCCTTTTTAATAAAATGATTAATTTTAAATATTATAAGAAATAAATAATTCTGGTATTTGAAAATATAAAAATATTATTTTTATAATTATTGAAATTCATTTATAATATTAAATGTGAAATAAATCCTTTTTAATAAAATGAATAATTTTAAATATTATAAGAAATAAATAATTCTGGTATTTGAAAATATAAAAATATTATTTTTATAATTATTGAAATTCAATTATATCAGTTAGTTAATATTTATGTTAAAAATTAATTCCTTGTTAAATAATAATTTGTCATTTATATCCATTAGTATTTTGATAAAATATTATTAATATCTTTTTTGTAGTCATATAATGTTATTTAAATATGACATTTAAATATGAATGTTATGTATTACTGAAATTGTCTGTATTTAAATGAGGTTTGTAGACCCTTTTACAGCACTGTAACCCATGCAACTCAAAAAGTCGTGCAAGAATAAACGAGAATAAATTATTTTTATCGAACAGGCGAAAAAAAATGATTACTAACAGGTCAAACCATATTGAAAACACCGAAAAGTAGTCTATGTGCTTTATCCTAAAAAATAAGTTTCGAAAAGTAAACATGTCTTATGGTTGAATGGTTTGCGACTAAACCATCCATACCTTGAGTAAAAATAGGCTCTACCAGGTTCCTTACCTACTGAGACATTCAAAAAAATATGCAATAACCATAATAAAAAACACCAAAAAAGAAATCTATGTGTCTTATCCTAAAAATGAGTTTTAAAAAGTGACTCGATAATCCATGCAACTCGACAATCCATGCAACTCGACAATCCATGCAACTCGATAACCCATGTAACTCGATAACCCTTGCAACTCGATAACCCTTGCAACTCAATAACCCGTGCAACTCGATAACCCGTGCAACTCGATAACCCGTGCAAATCGATAACCCGTGCAAATCGATAACCCGTGCAACTCGACAAACCGTGCAACTCGACAATCCATGCAACTCGACAATCCATGCAACTCGACAATCCATGCAACTCGACAATCCATGCAACTCGAAAATCCAAGCAACTCGACAAACCGTGCAACTCGGCAAAGCCTCTTATCCTGAAAATGAGTTTTAAAAAGTGACTCGATAACCCGTGCAACTTGATAAGCCGTGCAACTCGATAACCCGTGCAAATCGATAACCCGTGCAAATCGATAACCCGTGCAAATCGACAAACCGTGCAACTCGACAATCCATGCAACTCGACAATCCATGCAACTCGACAATCCATGCAACTCGACAATCCATGCAACTCGACAATCCATGCAACTCGACAATCCATGCAACTCGACAAACCGTGCAACTCGACAATCCATGCAAATTCATATTCAATACAAAACCCTTACTTTTGATTGAGAAATTTCCATATTACAATGAAATTTTATCATATAGTGAATTCGGTAAAAATTCATTTAAATAATTTTTTAATCAACATATATAAAATATCATTTATTGCTGAAAATGTCTTAATATCCTTAAATTAAGTTTTTAAATCCTTAAAGATCGCAAAACTTAGTTTCTTTAAAAATTAAATATATAAAACATATATATGGAAAATTAATTTTAAAATGTTTTATTTTAAATAAAAAATATTGGTTTAAATTATTATAATTAAAATAGTGTTAAAAACAATTTTATAATTTGATTTCTTTAATTTTAAAAAGTATTTTGAAATTTTAAATTTTAATATTTTAATTTTTGAAATTATATTTTTTATAAATATTTAGTTAAAACTTATAATATTATACGGTTTATTTAAAAATTTCAAATAAAATGAATTTTATTATTGAATTTTGGTATTAAATTTAAAATTTTTGTTAATTTAAAATTTTTTAAATTATTTAAATAAACTTATATTTAAATAAATTAATTTATTCAATATGCCTTGTATTTAATTTACTATTTTAAGGTCAAATTAATAATCCAATTTGCATTTACTTAAATTAAAAATTTTTAATTATTAAAAAAAGATTTAAAATTAACTATTGTTGCTTTATCAAATTATAAAAATTTTGGAAAATCGTGTTTTATTGTTGTTTTAGTTAATCAATTGATGAAATTTACAATGGTGTCAGAACTGGTTAACTGGATTGCAATCAAGACTCTACGAAACTGACGCAATACTTCGATGCGGCGGACATGCGGTTTCGCCAAGTCGAGGCCGTTTTCAAGTTGTCCAAGATCTCCAGCAAGACGACAAAATTCCTTCACGTCACTGTCAGCCTTCCACCATCCATTCTCATGGAGTTTCAAGAATACTTCAATGCCGAATCAGCAACACCGTACACGGATCTACCACAAGCAATAATCCGGAGTCGTTGAAAACTATCATCAGTTCACTTTGATGCGCTTTTCTCCGCTAACGGCATGGACGACTGACTTCTGTCGGAGCACCTAAGGATTCTACAGTGTCATCGTGCTCAACTCGGACAGATTTCCAAGGACGATCAAATTCTACGGAACGCCTTCCTGTGGGCACTTACAATTGACATTCAGAAACATCTCATCGCGATTGGGAACCAAAATTTATCACACTTAGCCTCACTTGCGGATGATCTAATCAGGGTTAAACAACCCTATTGTATAAATTGCGCGGAAACAAATCCTTTCCTAGCCCAAATTGAGAAACTTACGAATGAAATAAATCCACTCAAAAGGAGAATCGACAAAAGCGAAAACCAAGACCAGACCGTCATGTGCGATCATAGGGCACAGAAATCTCTTAAACCATTCAACAGGAACAAACAAAATTTTTCAGGAAAAGTCAAAGGTTCGTCGTGAAACCAGTAACGCCAAACCACACAAAACCACCGGATCAGGTATCCTTATATGTTTAGGTTCCAGTCACCACAGACAACAGAGGGAGGAATTCTAATAGACTTATCCAGTTTTGTCATTCCGAGTTTCAGTGACTGCATGACATGGCTCATCCAGGTGCTAACAAAACCATTGATCTTATCCGAGCTCGCTATGTTTACAAAAGGATGACAGCAGACGTCCGGAAATGGACCCGAGAATGTGACAATTGTCAATCAACAAAAATAACCAGAGACACCAAATCCAAACTTTAAAACTTCCGTACAGAGGCAGATTGAAAGTTCTACACATGTTCATTGTCGGCCCACTGACGGTGCAGAAGATAAACACTATTTATTGACATTTATCGACAGACACTCCTCATGGCCCGAAGGAGTTCCTATCAATGATATCACATCCACCGCTGTTTGCAAAGCACTCACAAACAAGTGGATCTCTCGTTTTGGACAACAAGAAATCATTATTACTGATCAAGACAGCGTCACACCCTCAGCAACCGAGGTCACACCGGCATTGAGAATAGAAACAAACGGTCCTGAAATCGTCTTTTCAGCGCTAGATCTAAAAAAAGCGTTTCACCAAATTCCGATTCATGAGACCGACATCCACAAGGCGGCCGTAACGACGCCCTTCGGGCTATTTGAATATACCACCATGCCTTTTGGCTAACGCAATGCATCCCTGATGTTTCAAAGATACATGGATGCTTTGCTTCACGGTACTGAAGCCTTCGCAGCCTGCTACATTGATGACATAATCATATTTTCGGACTCCCTCGAGCAACATGAACAATATATGTCACATATAATGAGCCTACTACTATAGAAATCATTAAAATTAAACGAAGATAAATGCAAATTTATAGCAACCAAAGTCCGATTCCTTGGCTTTATAATTTCCAAGAGCCAGGTCAAACCCATCCAAAAACTAATTGACAACACCGCAAGCCTCAAAGAACCAAGCGATGCAAAAGCGCTCCGAAGGTTCCTGGGAGGTGCTGTTTTTTATCATTGGACGACTCCAAAATTATCCGAAACAATGGCTCCACTATATGATCTGCTCTCTAAATCGGACAGAAACAAGAAAATCACATTGAATGCCTCACAAAAACAAGGGTTTTACTCAATCAAACAGAAGCTCAACAAAATCACCAATATGGAACCATTCGATCATAAAAGGTTCTAATTCCTTGCACTGATGTCTCTTTTTGACATTCTCGGGTCATTTCCGAAACTTGCTTGGTAAAATGACTCATCCATTGGCTACGTTTATTAGAATTCCTCCATCTGTTCTGATTTTTAATTCATTGTCTGATAGAAGATCATTTTTCTCTTTTTCTTGCTCGTCGATAAGATCAGATTTGGATATCATCGTTATTTCGGCCAGATCTTCCTAGTTCTCGGATATCCTTGAGAGGAAATGTGCAACAATATTTTCAAACCCCTTATGTTATGCAGCTGAATTGATTAAGGAATTCTATTTGTGTCTCTATTGTCTGTTGGATGGTTCTTTCATGGACTTGTGAGGCTTCATATGAGAGGCTTGTGATCTGTTAGAATCTTAAAGGTGCAACCTTCTAGATAATGTTTGAACTTCTTGGTGACCAGATATATGACGATCAGCTCTCTGTCAAAGGTTGAATATTTTTGTTCGGCCACCGTTAGCTTTCATGAAACAAATGCTATCGGTGCAAGTCGCCCATTGAATTCATGGTTGAGGCTTGCTCCCACGGCTATCTTTGAGACATCAGTGCAAAGAATTAGAACCTTTTTTATGATCGAATGGTTCCATATTGGTGATTTCGTTGAGCTTCTGTTTGATTGAGTAAAACCCTTGTTTTTGTAAAGACTCTTAAAAATACACTCAGAGCACACAGTGAAACATGCGAACAGACGTGGGTGCGCGATCTACTAATCGTTCTACTCGGATTAAGAAACGCCATCTAATTTAAATTTGAAAGTCATTACACTAAAACAACTTCTCCTATAAATATCATTCCTACCCCAAAACAAGACACAGATTCCAAATCATAAAAATAAACTAAACCATAATTTCAATTTTAACACCAATTACTAACACAACCAAAACCCCACAAATAACGACAAAAGCAAAGCAAGCCATCATTTAAAATCTAAACCCACAAACTATTAATTTAAAAAACCGCTATCCAAAATACTAAATAAAACCTGATTTACTTTTTGCCTCAAATCCAAAACCTAAGCCTTATCCACTATCAGCCACGACACAAAATACAAATACAAATCGTTACTACTCGGTAATTTTAAATAAACCCTAAATGCGACACAGAGCCCTAAAATAGGACAGACAAACAGAATACAATTTTATTTAAATATAAGTTTAAAAATTATTCTTAATTTATGATAGTTAAATTAATGACAATTTAGAATTTTTAAAAAATTATTTTATCACATAATTTATATTACTTAAAAAATTTTATTTTAAAATTTCAAATTTTTATTTAATTAAATATATAAATATATACATCATTTGTTGTATTTTAATATAAGTTTAAAAAATTTGATTTAAAATTTTATTTACTTTTAAAATTATGATAATTTAGAATTTCTTTTAAAAACTTTTTTTATAACATGGTTAATATTATTTACAAAAATTCAATTTTTAAGTTGTGTATTTTTGATTTTATTAATTATATTATATTATCAGATTATATTTCAGATTTATTATAAATATTTTATATTGTTATTTTTAAGATATAATTACAGTATTGTGAATTTATTAAAACCCGTGTCTGTATTAAATAACTTTTCAATGATCATATTGAAAAATTATTTTCTTTTCTTAGATTTTTTCCATTTAACATTAAATCGAAAAAAAAGACAAATTGTATTTAAAATATTTATTTAATTCTTTAAATAAATTTTGAATAATTAATTTTAAATTTAACTATATCGTTGATTTTCAAATATAATTTCAAATGAAAAATTTATCAATGAAAAAATCAAAAAAATACATTTTATTTAATCAAACAAAAGTCACCTTTTCATCTGCTATATTTAGTGCATTTAAATCCCTGATTTGCTTTTGATAACCTTTGCTCTAATGTGGTTCATAAGACAATGTACACACAGTGATTCTGCTTTTTATGAAAAGTAATAACTAGTAATTGATATCGAATTTAAGAAAAACGTCAGGGAAAATTTAAAAAAATAAAGTATAAGTAAAAAATTACTTTAAAAGTCGTTTCTTTTGCTGACTGACTGACAATTGAATTTTATAATTATAGATTAATTTGATTAAGGAATCGTAATTTAACTAATAATTAATAAAAATTTGAAAAATTAAATAAAATAAATATTTTTATTTTATTTTAATAAATAATATAACTAAGATTTATTATTTAAACTGTTAAATAACACTAGTGTTGCATAAATCGACATCGTCTTTATAAAATTATCCCAACTCCATTTGATACACAGAAGCGCCTAATATATTTTTAAAATAATTAAATATATTATATTATATTATATAATTATATTATTTGAATATAACACTATTTTTTACTAATTTACCTTCTAAAAGTTTTATCAGTATATATGATACTGAGCTCAAGACAAACGTGTATATTTAAAATAATGAAAAGTAAATTATAATTATAAGTATCGGTTATTTTATTACTAATTTAAAATAATAAGAAAACTTTAATTTGTAATAATAAATTAGAATAATCATTTAACTATAATTTAATTTTAAGTTTAAAATTTAATTTTATAAAAATAAATTGTAGGATTATTTGTAAAGATTGGAATTAATTAGTATATGTTATTTAAGCTATACTATACTTTTTTAGATTTTGAATTTTAAAATTCATTGTTATAAACAAGAATAAAGATTGATTGAAAATCAATCAAGAATAAAGAAAAGGGCATTAAAATATTTTAATATAAAGATTTAAATAAACATTTTAAAATGGATTTGAATGGAAAATAATTATTAAGTAATTTTAGATATTTTAATGGTAAACAAATTTAAAATACATTTAAAGATATTTTTTAGTAAACATAATTGTATTTTAATTATTTATTTATAATTATAAAATATTTGTATTTTTAAAAAAAAATATTTAAAATAACTATTTATTTTAAAAACAATTAGTTTATGTATAAATTCTTCTGAATTTGTTTTAAAATTGAAATTGACACTGACCTTCTTGATCAATATCTTTATACAATCATTATTAATATAATGACATGGGTGTTTTTAATCGGATGTAGTTAGTTACAATTTAACATATTATTCTGTTATTCATATCTTATTTATTATTTACAGTAGCTCATTTAGTATGGATATATACCAGAGCATTTAAAGGGATAATGTTGCATTACAAGTTCAAGTGATATTTACAAAGTACCCCATTAAGTGAATATGCTGTTTCACAAGTGTTCACAGTTTTATGGATTAGAGTTTCTAATTAGGAAAGCATTCGAAAAGCGTGTACAAATTTATTTTCACTGATATAACTTGCCATTAGAAACATATAATTAAATAACTATAATATATTAATAAATATTATCTTATTATTATTATTTGCGTATAAAAGTAATTATTTTTAGTTTTAAATAAAACAATTGCTTGAGAACCATTTACTTCGCGGTTGCTGCAACACTTGAAATACAAAGAGTATAAGCTATTATTTCTTCTTTGTTTGCTTTCATTATTGTTGGCAAATAATGCCATTATTAAAGTTAAAATTAATTACTTTTTAAAGTTCAGTTGTCTCGGTAAATTTAAATGAAGATTATAAAATCTTGTAGATTCCAAATACAAAATTTTCAAATTACCATAGATATTATTTTCATATACTTTATTTTAAATTTTTTATCAAATCTATTTTAAATTAAAATAAATTATTTTTTTATAGAATTAGTTAATTTAATGTTATTTTTTAAACTGCGCAAATTACAATTAAATGATTATTCTAAGTTACTATTCGAAATTAAAGTTTTATTGTTATTTTAAGTTGCTAATAAAATTATTAAGTTGAAAAATTAATTTAAAAAATATAAATTATATGAATATGGATTTTAAAAAATGGAATTATTTATATGTTCTTAAATAAATTACGATTTAATTATTATAAAATTAAATTAAATTTATTTAAATTAATATTACTATTTTTTGAATTATATTGTATTTATTTATTAGGTTTTTTAAATTTAATATTAATGTATGTTCTTAACAAAGGTTTGAAAAACATTTTACATAGAAAAACTATATTTTTATTTTTTACAATAAGCCAATCTTTTATTTGATATAATACACAAACCTTTTTTTACTTATTATTGGATATATCTATAAATTGTCCCTTACATTTAATTATTTGAAAAGTAAAATTTATTTTTAAAATACATATTTCATTTCCTTATTTTAAATGATCAAAGGGAACATGAAAAAATTAATACAAAGTTTATTTCAAACAAATTAGATATGCCTTGCAGCGACAGTGATAGGATATCTCGAACTACAGTCGTTCATTAAAATACTTGGCCCTGATCACGCGTCATCCTTCCTCTCCCTGTAAAGGAATCCACTGACCGGTATTGTGCTTGCTCCATGTAGTAGCGCAATATTTATCATTGGTTACAACAAACATCCTTCTTAGAATTGTCAGCCTTGAATTTTACAAGTTGAAAGAAGCCATTATTTTGTCGTTCTCTGATGATTAATGTTTCATCTCCTTTAGCAACACGAAATGCCATTTACGGAGACTGGGTAATCCAGCCGGTTTGTAATGGTAGAGGTTAATAGGGGTGCTCATTTGAATGACTTGAAGCAACTGTTTATATTAGCAACTGTTTTGCGTTTTATGGCGTTCTCACTAACATTTCTTTTGTTAATTTTTTTTAGTATAGTTGATGATAATTTGATAGTTGATGATAAATTGATGACAATTTAAAATTTTTAAAAAAATTATTTTATCACATCATTTATATTATTTAAAAAATTTGATTTTAAAATTGCAAATTTTTTATTTAATTAAATATAAAAATATGTACATCATTTGTTGTATATAAATATATATTTTAAATATAAGTTTAAACAAATTGATTTAAAATTTCATTTACTTTTAAAATTAGGATAATTTTGAATTTCTTTTAAAACATAATTTAATAACATGGTTAATATTATTTACAAAAATTCAATTTTTAAGTTGTGTATTTTTAATTATATTAAATATATTCTATTATCAATTGAAATTGTATTTTCTATACAAAGATTATATGTACAAAAAATAGATATTAATAACATTTAATTTTATTTTTAATTTCAGAATTTTATAATTAAGAAATATTAATAAGATTATATAATATATTATGTAATATAAATATCATTAATTTAAATTTCAAATAAATTTGATATAAGATATTGAATCGCAAGTATGAAAGTCTATCTCTATAATTGAAAAAAATATTATGATATTATTATTTCAATATCACAATTTTTTAATTTTTCAATTAAGATATTATTGTCATATGCTTTATTTTAAATGTTTTATCAAATCTATTTGAAATTAAAATAAATTAATTTTTTCATAGAATTAATTAATTTAACGTTATTTTTTAAACTGCGCAAATTACAATTAAATGATTATTCTACGTTACTATTAGAAATTAAAGTTTTATTGTTATTTTAAGTTGCTAATAAAATAATTGGGTTGAAAAATTAATTAAAAAATATAAATTATATGAATATGGATTTTTAAAAATGGATTTATTTTTGCTCTTTAAAAAATGGTTATTATTTTTGCCTGTATTTGACTAGTTATTGTAATTTAATTACCTGAAATTATCACATTGATACTGAAAATTACCAAAAGATTAAAAAAAATTAAGTATTGGAAGCGAAATACTCTCAACTTATTTACAAACTTTTAAGTTCAGTTGTCTCGGTAAATTTAAATGAGAATTATAAAATGTTATAATATATGTTTTTGTTGTGCATAAAGTCTTGTAAATTGCAAATACAAAATTTTCAAATTACCATACATGATATATAAAGTAAATTCCACCATTGATGAACGGAATAAGGAAAAAGAAAATTTTAGATTTATTATAAATATTTTATATTATTATTTTTAAGATATAATTAAAGTATGGTGAATTTTTTAAAACACTCTTCTGTATTATTTTTCTTCTTAGATTTTTTTCCATTTAACATTAAATCAAAAAATAAATGACAAATAGTATTTAAGATTTGTATTTAATTCTTTAAATAAATTGTAAAACTGTAAAGTAAACAATTTTTAATAGGAATTATTTACTTTTATCATACATGTTAAAATAGTAAATAAATAAATTTTAAACTAAAATTAATAATTGTCTAGGTGTCAACTTTCAGGTGATAAGTAAATATAATGCAAGTTAATACATTTTTCATAGGTTGTGGTAAATATATAAATGTTCATTTGTTATGCTTTATTACTTGTTTTATTTTTAATCGCTTAGACGTATTAGAGTTTTTTAGCATTATTCATTAATAATTAAAAAGAAATATTATCATAATTTTAATAATACAGCTCGTATATTACCACATAAATATTCACTTAACCTTGACTTAAATCGAACTTTATTAAAATAAATTTAATTTATTTAAATTTATATTTAATTCTATGATTAATGTTGTATTTATTTATTAGGTTTTTTAATTTTAATAATGTCGTTGCATCTTCATGAATGTTTAAAAAAAATTTTACATCAAAAACAAGATATTCACTTTCTAACAAAGGGCCAGTTTTTATTCCATATTAGCAGCAAACAAGATTTAACTTATTGGATAAAATGATTAGTTGTCCCTTATGATATATTTCAGAAAAGAGAAATTGTATTTATATTATTTATTATTTTAGTATAGATTATTTAGATTATTATCTTTATTTCTTTCCTTTAATTAAATTTAATTTATTTAAATTAATATTATTACTTTTGAACGTTGTTATATTCATATATAAGGTTTTTATTTTTTAATAATAGCGTTGCTTATTAGCTAAGGTTTAAATAGAAATTTTATATCGAAAAACAAGATTTATATTTTATAATGGCAACTTTTTATTCGATATAATAATCAGTTTATTTTACTTATTATTGAATATACAGAACTATTGTCTCTTCTAGTAAATATTTTTTTTCTTTATTATATCAGTTGATTTTAAATAATCAAAAGGAAAATGTCCAGCAAAAATCAAATTATTTTTGAAAAAAGCTTTGTGATAATAAAAATGAGAAATTGAATTTCTATGATTTATTTAATTAAAATTAGGTTGAATAAATTATTATTATTATTTATATTAAGAATTATATTGTATTCATTCAATTATTTTTTCCATTTAAATTAGATCGTGGAATCGTAACAAAGGCTTAACAAGAAACTTTAAATCAAAAAAAAACAAAACTTTACTTTTGATATAATGAGCAAACGTTATTTTATTTATTGGATATCCTCATTTATTTGACCATTATAATATTTAAAATAAATAAATTAATTAATAAAATTACATATTATAAAACCTCTATTTTAAATTGTTAATTACCTTTACTATTTATTTTATCAATGAATTTATAAAGATCCATAAAGAAATATCTTTAACAATAATCCAAAATTCTATGAACAATGCTTTCTAACATAAAAATCAAAACAAAAATAAAATATTTTTTGAATAATTAATTTTATTAAATTTAGGTTATTTAAATTAAAACCTTTACAATAAGTTATATTAAATTCATTTAAATTAAGTGTTTAATTCTTATTTTATCGTATATTATTAATTGAAAATTAAGAAGAAACTTTACTTTAAATAACTTAAATGATAGTATTCTAACAGAAAGTGAGTTTTTTATATAATCAGAAAACAAGAATTTATTTATGAGATATCCTGATTACTTGTCCCTTATATTATATTTCAAAAAAAAGAAATTATATTTATATTGTTTATTAATTTAATAAAGATTATTTATAACATTCTTTTTATTTTAATAAAATATAATAAATTTATTGAAATTTAGTCTTTAATTCCTAATATATTGTATATTTCTAATTAAGATTTACGACAAAAACTTTACATAGAAAAATAAAAATTTTATTTTTTCTACAGAAAGCGTATTTTTTGTGATATTATCACCAAATGTTAATTTAATTTTCGGATATCCTGATTATTTGACCGTTATAATATTTTTAAGAAAAATAAATTAATTAATCAAATTAAATATCTAATACACTTATTTTATTTATTATTTTGTTGGTGGTTTTTAAATTTATTGCTGGGTATAAATAATTGAATTATTGTTTTGAATAATTTTGTTCAAAAATATATTGATGTGAATTGAATCAGATTAATTTGAAGGCTGCGTTGCTTGTTCGTAGCTCGAACCCAGCTCAATAATTAATAAGGTTAAATCTATTGCAATTGAAATTAACATCGAATATTGCAGGAATTTATATTTGTTAATCACAGGTACATTTTCACCAAAATATATTGTATACAATCTTTGAAGCAATAACTGAGACTTTTAAATATGATTGAGGTTAAATAATTATTACTCTAGTGTTTCAATTTTCGTTTTTCTTTTGTTTAAAGTATTATTATTCTCTGGTTTTTAAAATATTTTAAAGGGTATTTAAAAAAATATTTGATAAATATCTTACCAAGGTTTTATTGGATTCTAAAATTGAAGTATTTTGAAATATATCAAATAATTGAAATTACGTTACATCTTTTTCTTTATTAATTTTTCGATATTCAAATATCGAATATTTTCAAAAAAGAACTAGGTGCAAATCAAAATATATTATCATTATCATTATATTAATAAAAAATGATTATTTTCTTTCTGTCTAAAACAGCTTTAGCTCATTAATCATTTATTTTGACCCACCGGTCTGGCAGGGAGAAACAAAACATGGGCATTTGCACTAATTATCATCCAATTTGGAATTTTAATTAAAAATATTTTTGTGAATAAAAAAAATATCGGACGTGAATGATACGCCAATTGTATAATGTCACTTGGTGATTGCGATCGCCCAAGTGGAAATTTCATTTCATTTTTTTGAACTAAAGTAATTTTTGTTTTTGTTTTTTTTTACTTTATAATAGTAATAAAATACTAGTTATTTTAATAATAGTAATTGTAATACTTTTAATAATAACAACAGTAATAATAATAAAAATATAATAATATTAATAACAATAATT
>MQRK01250511.1:0-11449 GCA_001938485.1 Girardia tigrina
TTATTTTGATTTGAGTTTTTTTACTTTTATTAACGATTTTTGATTTAAATTGGAGATTTTCGATTTTGATTTTCTATTAAGATTGAAAATTTTGATTTAAATTCGGATTTTTCTGAAATAATTTTTATGATGATAATTTTATCAATTTTATCGTTTTTGTATATATTGGTAAATTCTATTTTTAGTTTACAGTAAATATATATATATATATATATATATATATATATATTTCGAAAATATAATTTGGTTAAAGCTTTTTTATATAATTATTGGACATGTTTCGATGTTTACATACATCATCATCAGTAATTTGAAAACAATTTTAATAGATACATTAACTTTAAAAGGTATATTATGGATTAAATATTATTATTTATTAAAGTATTATTTATTAAAGTTTTATATAAGTTACAAAATGAAACACAAATTTTTACAAATTGTAAATATCCCTTTGTTTACAATTTTAAAGTTTATATAGAAAAATTGTGAATTTAAATCTTTTTGTCTTTTATTTTTTGCAGGTATTTTTGTTGTAGAATTTTTTTCTACTAAGACAATTTTTTAAAAAATACTTTGAAATTATTTTTTGACAAATAGTTTTACTTTTATTTAACAAGTTATTTAAAATGTGATAACCTCGTTAAATTTGGGGTTTATATAATCGTTTGTTTCCTTCTTTTGTGTGAATTTTTATGTTAAATTTGAATTATTGTTTATTGATTCATTAATTGTTTTTCATCATTTTTTCTCATTTTGTATTTCAATTTGAAAGATTCGTTTGAATTTTCTTTGGGAGAAAGGGGGCGCTGACAAGTTTACTTTTGCAAAATTTATAAAAAGGGGCGTGTTTGATCCTATCTGAAAAGAGGGAAGTGTTCGATCCTCTTATGGAGAGCGATTTGAGCGGGTCATAATTTATTTATTAAGAGAGAGAAATTATTGGTATTTTTTCAATTTATTTGTTAAAGAGCATTGTTATTTTGTGTGTTTAAATATTCTTTGTTAGAAATATGAAAGAAAAAAAATTGTTTGTTTGAATTAAGCAAAAAAGTGAAATGCATGGAAATAAGCAAAATTCTATATAGATAAAGATTTTTTTTAATGATAATAAATTAATAAAAATTATTGATCGACTTCGTTGTGGATATTTTTAATTTGGAATTTCAATTACGACAATGTCACAGTTGAACCCGTCAGTAATTGTACGACGAAAACCTGAAGACAAGTTGAAAAATCTTGATCGAATAACATTGGACCGACAAAATTTAACGAACTGTCCAATATTGGACAACGAGGAGAACGTCAGATTACTGAACTACCAGTATAAATTACATCCATCAAATACAACATCTTGACAAGTTGCGCAATTTAAAACTTCTTGATTTGTAGACAACAGAATTGAAAAAATACCGGACTTGACTGTCTTAAGTCATTACGAGTTTGGCAGAAATAGAATTTCTTAGATTGAAGGACTTGAATCACTGATACGCCTTGATATGTTGGATCTTCACGCAAATTGTTTACAAGTTATAGAAAACGTTGATCATCTTTGTGATTTATGGGTTCTCAATCTCACCGGAAACAATATTACTTGCTTAACCAACCTAAAGGGGTTTTATTCTCTCAGAAATAAATGTGCGTAGAAACTTTATAGATTCGGTTGTTGATGTCAATTCGAATAACTGTCCGAATTTACAAAAAATCTTTCTCAGTTTTAATCAATTATCCAAAATTTCCGACTTTTCCTGTCTAATTGATCTTTTGTCCCTAAATGAGCTGTCCATAGACAATAATCCCATTTCCAGCTTCAGTAATTTTCGTTCAGCTTTGATCTTCAACTTTGCTCAATTGGAACTATTGGATTCAAAAGCCATATCTGAATACTACCACAAAATCAAAACCATCTGAAGTCATTTGATTCGCCACTCTCACTGGAGTCTCAAATAAATCGAAACGTATCTCGAAGTGGTAAATAATATCGAAAGAGTGTTGAATGAGTATTTGACGCTGATCGAATGGTGTAAATCGGGCGATCAAAACTACGACGAAATGACCGAAGAAAATCTCGCGAAAATCTTGAGAAAATCTTGCTCTAAATGATGACGGCCAAACCAACGAGAAAGGATTCTTAAACAATCTAATCGATTCCCCGGGTCGCGTAGAATTCAGTGACGATGTAACAGTAGCTTTAAGAGTAACCGACGAGGCGCTGGTTCTTCTTGATTGTGTGTTGGACGTGTGCATACAGACGGAGACCGTGTTGTGTCAAGCAATCATCGAGAGAATAAAAAAATGTAAGCTTCTTTCGATTCTCTCTCTCGTCCCAGTGTCTCCATATGCCCAACCCTGGAGCCCCACAGCTGCACCGCATCCACCCTCTTGCTATCAACAGGGCGCTACATGAAAAAAAGCTTGAGAACCACTGGCATAGAATAAGTTTGATAAGCTTCATATCTGAAGTCAATAAAATATATAATATTCATTACAATATCATAATTTTAGTTATAATAATTAGTAATTACTGCAATATATTTTATTTGTTCAATCTAAATCTCATTAAAAACTTACAGATAAATCCAGAATAATGTATTCAAAATATTCTATATTATTCTCGTATAGAAAGGTAAAAGATTAGATTTTGTTTCTTTAACTATCAAAAAATAAATGAACAGTGTACCTAGAGGTGTGCACGTTTAGCGTTTAAACGACTGTTTAAACGTTTTTATTTTTTAGGACGTTTAAAAGTTTTGCGATTTATAAACAAGCGTGTAATTCGTATTTCAAAAGTACCTCTGACATTGTTCATATAAACTGACAAGAGCGAAGTTAACGCTTATTTAAAGTTTTGAGAACGTACAAATTCACATATAGTATAGGGTATGCCGACTTTACCGCGGACGACTTTACCGCGGGCGACTTGACCGCGGGTGACTTTACAGCGGGCGTCTTTACCGCGGAAAATTTACAACAAAATTGTCAATAAGTGAACAATGTCATCTAAAATATGAATAAAAATTTTTAATTATGTTATGATAAAACAATGAATCATACACAGGTTTAATTTTAAAACATAATTGGATAGAAAATTTCAGATCGACATTACATTTAATTATTCTTTTTAATATAAAAAATAAACAAACAACATACGAAAAATTAGTAAATTCCTAATTTAAAAAATTCAAAAAACATTCTAGAACAAATGAATAACACACCAAAAAAAATTGATGTGTAAATAGAAGAAAGATACAAAAACATTAAACTGATATATTAAAATAATGGAATAGTAAATATATCTTTAATCCAAAAAGTTTAAATTATGAGCAACGCCTCTAAGATAATCTAATATTGGTAAATTATTGTATTGCTCAACGACACATTCAATCCTCTCACTTACTTTGGCATAAATTTGCGATGAGAATTGTGAGAATTCTTCTATTCCAAAGAGAATTTTAATGCGCTGCAAAATTAGTTCAACAAAATCTTGTTCAGTACGAAATTGATTTATCAAACTATAAACAGTTGGGTGATTGCAAGCGATAGAATTTTTAAACGCACGATGCCAATTTTCTCTTGCATTGTTTGTGTTTGGTAGATGAGAAATAACGCCGTCATATACATTCCACCACTGAATTGAATATGGAGGACGTAATCTTCGTTCTTCATGAGCACGGCCAATATATGTATCCTCAACATATGCAAAGACATCATCGAGCTCTGGATAATCATTGGAAAGATCAAGTAAAACAAAAAAGGCAGTGAAAACATCATCCACAGAAACAAACGCTAAGGCCATTTTTGATTTCAGAATGGTTCTTATTTCATCATTGTTTGAATAGAGATCCGGAAGATTTGATTTTTCTTTTATTTTTTCCAAATTGATTGGTTCCGATGAAAAAAACAGCCTTTAATCCAAGCGATGAGAATAGCCTGCATATGCAACAATCGGATTTCCAGATTTTGAAGTAAAGAATTGAAGATTCATGCTGAAAAAAGTGAGAGAAAATTTTTTAGAAATTTATAATATTTTAAGGTATATTTTTAAAGGTATATTAACGTAAATGGAAAATTTTATTATAAATATTACTCCGAGTATATTTTAATAAAGTATTATTCGGTAATATTGCAAAAAAATATATCAAAATTAAAAATTTTAAGAAAATTGAATTTATTTAATTATTTAATATTAATATTATAATTTTTTAATATTTTTTTGTGAAAAAATCCGCGGTAAAGTCGCCCGCTGTAAAGTCACCTGCGGTAAAGTCGCCCGCGGTAAAGACGTCCGCGGTAATGTCGTCCGCGGTAAAGTCGCCTCACCATAGTATATTATCTATTTTAATATGAGACTAGTTTCATTTTATTAAATTACCTTGTATTGTTGTAATAATTGTACCTCTTTCTTTCTGAAAAAAAATCGATATTTTTTCTATTACTTATAATAAGTCATTTTTCATAAAATACGTTTTATTTAAAAATTTGAAAACCTATTTGGAAATTTGATAAATTTATTGTTGATTTTTTAAAATTAAAAACCTTATTTAAAATTATATTGTTGGAAAATCAGTTTAAAAGTATCATATAATAAGGGTTTTTAATGATATATTTATTATATATAATGTGAGGTTTTATAAAAAAAATTTAATTCATGGAAATATCGAAACGAATGGGCTTCGAAGAAAATATAGCTTTGTCGTGATGTTTCTTTATGAAGATAGAGATCGTTTAAACGTTTAATACGCTAAACAAAGACTGTTTAAACGTTTAGAAAATTTTAAAATGTGCCCACATCTATTCGAGTAACATGACTTGAGTCGACAACATTGGCACCATTTCTATGTGATGTCACATTTCAAAAAACACCCCTCCCCAAGTCACACTTCGTCAAAAAAATTCTGCCCCCTCCTGCGTGACGTCATTTATGGACTGCCTCTTATTTGATCAGGTGAAATGTTCAGAGGAGGTTTATTCATAAGTTTCTCCTTAATCGTCATGAGAATCTTACATAAAGTGATGATTAGATCAGTATGCCAATGCAAAAAACATAGGATCACTGATGGGGTCAGTGGAAACATATTCAATAAGTCTTATTTATATTAATAATTATTTATATTAATATTAATAATATAAATATTATTATTTATATTAATAATAAATATTGTTATTTATATTAATAATACATACATAGAATTGAGTAACTTGACGATGAGGACAAGTACCAATCGTCTGATGAAGAAACATCAGAAGATGAGGAATAAGGATATAAGTGAGGCGGTAAAGATCACCCAATCTAGTGGTACCGGGGAGGCCGTACCATAATCTTATTTATATTAATAACTAAAACTTACTTACATAATCATGTATAGAACAGCAATCTATTTTACTTCAGAAACTGCAATATTCCGAATAGGGAACTGTCAGACTACTGGCACTCTGCATCACTAAATCTATATTCAAAAGTAGTTTATATGTCGAACTCCGTCGCCTATTAAAAGAAATCCTCGGCACTGTCCCCAAATCATCAAATGAATATTTATACCAGGACAAAGATCTTGAGGGATTGGGATTGATTGCTCCCCGAGATGAGTACTCAATGGAATATTACGGGTAGGAACAACGGGTAGACCTGCAAATAATGGTCCCTGGGCAGAACTCTCTGTATCTCGTAGATGTCAAGTACCAATATGACTCACAGAAAAATATAGAAAACTGCAATACCAAAAATTGGATCACTACGAGTCCTTGGCTATTGCTTGTAAAAAGTTCATGCCGAATACAACTGTACTGCTCCACACCCTCTAGGTAGGGTGTATAGGAACTTGGTCAAAATGCAGTACAAGTATTCTGACAAGTCTATAGATCGTGTCAAAGACTATTAGAAACATTGCGATAGCGTGCTCGATATCCAATGTCAAATATTCTTCGGCGCAATGCGCATTTTATAGAGATGAAGATGCCCAGGGATCCGCAGACTTAACCGGATCGAGATGAGAGATAAGGAAGTATCCATGGACTCCATACTGAACATGGAAAAACCAGACAGTATGGAAGAGCCCCTAATGGAAACAGGTGCAGAAGATTTCGTTCCGGTAGTCCTCGATGAGTTACTCAAGTCATACATACATAGAATTGAGCAACTTGACGATGAGGACAAGTACCAATCGTCTGATGAAGAAACATCAGAAGATGAGGAATAAGGATATAAGGTATAAAGTGAGGCGGAAAAGATCACCCAATCTAGTGGTACCGGGGAGGCCGTACGAAAAGAACCCCGGTAAAAACCATTGCACTGCTCACCTGCTGTGCGAATTTATATTGGACTGAACGGGTACTTTTTCCCACTGATAAAGAAACAATACTGCTTTTTAGCAAAAAATAACTAATTGATTATTTAGACAGTAAATTGTTTATTGACTCAGGTGTTATCATCAGGATTACACAACTCTGCAAAATGTCAGTTAAATTGGATGGTCAATAGTTGTAATAAAATCGATCACAAGATTTTTTACTTGCAGACATAAAACCAGACATCATTAAACCAAGAAAAATGAGGTAAAAAGGACTAAATACAAAAAGAAATTGGATTAGTAAAAGGTAAAGAGTTGGTTAAAGGAGCTTCATAAATAGAATAATTAAAGCGTACTAATATAGGTAAAAGCATTCATCCTTGGTGCACAAGGAGGCACTAATACCCAAAGTGAATGACCGTACAACTAATAGTACGTGCTGATTTTCCCTAGAACTTCCTTCTCATTATTCAATAATTGATCGTCATTTTCAGAAACTTTGACTTTATAAGACATTTTAAAGAAAATCCATATGAATTGACTTAAGCTCAAGCTCAACGTCGTATCTGTCAACAAGTTCTTGCAAATGCTGAGGATGCTAGATTCTAAAAAAAATTTAAGAATAAAGATGAAAAATGTATTTATTTATATAATCTTTACAAGGATAATTAATGTTTAATTCCTTGCCAATCTATTAATATCAAACAGGAGTATTTGAAATGGTGCACTAAGTAGAATTCTCAAGAACTGCACTTCAAAGAGTAATGCAATAAATTTTTATCTCAATTTTGAACAGTAGAAATGTGTTTATAAAGTTTAACGAATGTGTTATTCTGCCTTAATTAAATATTGGAATCGGGTACTTTAATATATGAAAATGCTTTTAAGGTAAAATGAAAAAACATTACAAGGATAACTGTAAAAAAAATCAGTTTTCCTTAACGTTCTGTTAAATTTATTGAACATTTTGAACCTTATGTAATCTAACTAATGCTTTTACCATGCGCGAGGTCTCATTCTGCAAGGACGCCATTCGAAGAATGTCAAAAATATATTAAATGGATGGCTTGAATTTTTCGCTTTGAAATAACAGGAAACAATATTTACAAGGAACTGAATTGTTGACAAAAAGATAGTTTCAAACAATAGATACTTAATATAGATACATATATTAATGTTTATTCATTTATCATTCATCATGCGTGTAAAATAATCATTAGATGTATACCAATTTCATTATAATTTATTTGAAATTTATTAAATATAATAAATGTTTGTACTATATTTTTAAATAAATTTGATAAAAAGAGTGCATAGATATTATTTGTGTTGCAGTAATTGTTATTTAATAATAGTAAATGGGTTAGTACATTTATGATGGTTTATAGGTAAAATCAAATATACAGAGCATGTTTATGATGCTTGCATGGAGGCTTTCGACTGTCTGCCATTAGCTGCCTTGATGAATCAGCAATTCTTATGTGTACACGGTGGTCTTTCACCAGATATTCATTCTTTAGACGATATCAGAAAGGTAAACTTTTAATTTTGAATCATATATAATGTCATACTAGAACATGTGTTAACATTTGTGAAAATAGACACTAATTTATTTTGATCTTTCAACTATTAACTAACTTATGGATCTTATCTTAAGTATATATAAGTACCAAAACCAAGAAAAACTAATAGAAATGTGCTGTCATATTTGAAGAAAATTTATGTACCAGACAAATGTGAAATACTTATTTGAAAAACAGATGCTTATATCATTTCAATTAAAAGTTCCTAATAGAAGCATTACACGGAAAGAATAATCCAGAAAAATGTATAGTTAAGAGTAATGAGGCAAAGTTTAAATTAAATGTTCGTATAATTTCAGCAATTGCATTTATTATTGGTCTAAAAATCTTCATACTATGTATTGGATTCGAATTCAGAATTTAAGTTCTTGACAAAAAAAATATTTCTATGACATTAACCTTCTAGTGGGCGCGCAGTCGTAAAATTTACGAAAAATGCGCATTACAGCTTTCCCCTCTTATACCACTTTGTTATAAGCGGCGAGCTCCAACCTATTCGAAGGTCAGTGTCTCTCTAAACTACAGACGTATCGGGTGTGCTTAGAAGTTTGTTATTCATTGATATTTGGGAATTTGAAATGGATCATGACACCAGAAAGCCTCAGGTTATACTTGACTATAACGAAACTAAAGGCGGAGTGGATACAGTCGACAAAATGTGTGCCGCTTATTCGGTCTCTAGAATAACAAAGAGATGTGTAGGTTTTTACACTTTAATGAATATTGCAGGCATAAATGCTCAAATTTTATACAAATTTGCATGCCCAGAAAAAGATCCAAAGCATAGAAGAATTTTTCTAAAAAATTTGGCATTGACCATGATGAAAGAGCATCTTATCTTCAGGACAAATGTCAAAGATTTACCGCAAGATATAACTGCTTTTCTGAAAGTGAATTACGGTCGGGAAGTTGAACCGACAACAGAAGAAGAAAGAATCCCTCCAAAACGCGGTGTCTGTCGGTCATGTGCGCAGGAGAAAAAAGAACCTCAGCATCAAGGAAGTGTTGCCGTTGTCAATCCTTTACATGCAAGAACCATTCTGCATTTGAGGTGGTTTGTAATAATTGTAATGTTGAGAATATTGATTCTGACTAAAACGTGGATAGTTTTTGTTTTTTGTTGTTGATACAAGTGTTGTTTCGTTTTTTTGTTTAGAAAGTCAAATATATTTTTGTACATTACTGTCATTTATCATTTTGCGTAACCTTACAGCAATTCCCTTACATTTATATAAAGAAAACACCATTTACATAAAGAAAACTTGATGACGTAAAATTTACGACAAGCGCCCGCTCCAGTGATGTTATTCAGCGCGCCCGCTGGAAGGTTAACGATTTGTCAAAAAAATATTTTTGAGGAACTTAGGCACTTTCTTTTCTTTGCACAAACTATTATAAATAAAAATAAATTTAAATTCCGATATTGTTATTTTACTAATTACGAATTATAATTTATAATCGTCTTTAAAATTATAAAGGTCTTTATTAAAATTTTGTCACAAAGATTTTTGTTCATATTTTATTAAATTTCTATTTTATTTTACATTTTCATTTTAACA
The DNA here is from genome assembly GCA_001938485.1 of Girardia tigrina. NCBI lineage: Eukaryota > Metazoa > Platyhelminthes > Tricladida > Dugesiidae > Girardia > Girardia tigrina. The sequence continues at coordinate 9,427 of MQRK01250511.1, forward strand.
CAATTACCTTTTAATTAATATTGTAATGTACATTTTCATTTCAATAAAATTAAATTTTCAAAAAATAAAAATTGTCTTTTCATTTATTTCGATTTAAGTTTTTAAATTAAATTTCAATTTCGATAACATTACATTTTCAAAAATAAAAATTATATGTTCAAAAAATAAAATTTACATTTTCATTTATTTCAATTTTATTATTTTTGTTTTTTAATGAAAGTTATATTTTCATTTTATCTCAAAACAATGATATTTTAATTTTAAAATTTATGAATTCATATGAGATTTGATTTGTTTTAGATAAAAGTTACAAAATAATTTTTTACAGTGTTATCATTTCAAATTTTAAATATGACGTTTTATATAAAATTAAAAAATTTACTTTGTGAATAAATCTGTTTAGGGATTTTTTGTTAAAACCTTAAAAATCTACTTAAATATTTATTGTTATATAAATTATTTTTTACGCTATTTTATGAAAATCTTATTTTAACAATCTTTAGATCTACTTTCGAAATGTAATTATATTATTATTATATGGATTAGATTTTAAATTCAAACATTTTATGAAATCGCCAAAGCTCCTAACATTTATATAGACAACCAATATTTTAATTTAATAAATACTTCTTGCTGTTATTTCTTCTTTAAACTAATTTTTGTGACCCCTGGATAAAGTATAAGTTAAATACATGAATAGTCTCGAGATAAACTGCTAAACCTTAAAGATTATAGTATCAGTTTATAATTGTTTCGAATATTCGTTTTAGTAATATCTATGTATACATAAGCATGAATATTTCATATCGAAAAGTGAACAATAAGAATCACCAATGGTTTGTAAAAGTACATTAACAATAGTTTACTTATCAAAATTATATTATTTTCTTATTTATTTTTGATGTTTTCGAATACTATTATATTGCCAAATATTTTTGAAAAAGAACCTTCTTTTCAAGCCCAATATGTTTATTTATTATATTATTTTATTTATATTTTAACCTTAAGGAAATCATAATTCAAAGTCAATATAATCGTAAGTAAGGTTTGATTAATAAAAAATGGAATAAGGTTATTAATAAAAAGTTATAATTCATAAATAAATTTGCTAAAAATTTTTTTTGTTTAATTTTTATCTCTGTATTACTTTGGATTTTAAAGGGTAATTTTATATTCATTTATAATATATGATTATTAAAAAATCAAATTAACATACTGCAAAATTAAATTTCAGCTGGACAGATTTAAGGAACCACCAGCTTATGGTCCAATGTGTGATCTTCTGTGGTCGGACCCTTTAGAAGATTTTGGAAATGAGAAAACATCGGAACACTTCTGTCATAACAGTGTCCGTGGTTGCTCATATTTTTTCAGGTTTTTATGAATTTTATATAAAAATTAAGAACTTTTGATAAAAAATGCATTTATTCTACTTTAATTTCATAGGATAATAGTAATTTAATTAATATTAATAATTGAATAAAATTGTATCCTTATAGGTTTTTAATGTTGTAGAGGAAGACTCTATCATAATTGAAAATAAGTTCCACATATAAGTGTGGAAGGAATTATAACTCACCTTTGTCGGTAGCGCATCAGATTCGACTCATTTTTAAGAGGTGGTTACACTATCTGATTTCTAGGTCAGTGCCACGAATATTCGAGTTCATTTAACGGATAACATGAAATAGTAGGACACCTACTATTTTAATAGTAGGTGGAAAAAAAATTGAAAAGGCGCCCAATATTGGTTTACACCTACTATTTGGTGCTTTTGTTTTGAACTTGTCTTAAACTTGAAAAATAAATAAGAATTAAACTGGAAAAATAAGAATTTATTCATCATAGATAATAAAAGCATCATCAGTTAATATTTCTTCACTATCACTGTGATCAGTTTCTTTAAATTTATATGACACATTTTTTAATTTTTATAAAGTTCTTTTTTCATTTTTAAAAATATTTTTTTATAAATTGCTTTAAAAACGATACACCTACTATTTTAATAGTAGGTGGAAAATTT
>MQRK01250511.1:21371-40232 GCA_001938485.1 Girardia tigrina
ATATATATATATAAAATTATATAGATATTGTATTAATATTTTTAATTAAACATATTTTTTTACATGAATCCAATTTTATTTACTTTTCAATTTTGATAAATTTTTTAATTCATTCTGAAACATTCACCTTATAATTTTTTATTAAAAAAAAGTATAGAATTTTAATTCTTAATAAATACAATAACATATTTATATTTATATAAATTCTTATTTATAATGGTTTGTGTAAAAAGAAAGTGCAAAAGTTCCTCGAAAATATTTGTTTAAAAAAACTTAAATTGTTATAGAAATAAAGTTTTGCGTTAATGCAACTTCTTTTGATCAAGAATCCTATAGTCTTCATTGTACCACAATAAGTAATTGTCTTTTAAAATACAGAATGTTCTTTTCTATTCATTATTTTTCTTGATTAAATCATTTTATAAGAATCGATGTTTTTCTCTATGAATATCGGTATCAAATCCACCATAATTTATATTGACTGACATTGAACTATAGTTTCAAATTCAAATTAATAATTCACAAATAACCAATTACAAAATTTTTAGTTTTAACTTGCAATACGAATCACAAATTAAAACTTTATGTGGTGCAGTAAAACAAACACAAGAAGAATTGATATATAAAAATTTTACTTAAAACGTATTGTAGGTTTCTAAATTAATTTTTATTTACAAAAAATTATAATAATGAAATATTTTTTTTATTTAATTATTTAATTCGGAACAACTTCCGTACTTTTGAGAATGCATTGCACTAAATCCTCCTTCTGTTATAACATGAATTACAATAAATGCTGAGCATATTATCGTACCGTGGTGCTGGCCTCCAAATCGGGCTGTGAAGGCAAGTACCCGTTTCTCGTGCAGAAAATCGTCGCTCGGCGAAACGGATCGGCCAGTCTAGTGCCGAACAGAATTCGATTGGACCCGACCGGTGCCGGTTGGAGTACCGCTAAATAACGGCGTTTGGACCGAATTGCCGCGGCTTCCTATATCGCGTGCCCGTTGCTGTGACCACCGATAAGACTCAATGTGGTGAGTTGTTCTCTCGGTTCGTCGACACGCGGCCCGAGTGCGTGGTTAGTGAGGTCGTGGGGATTTGCCATGCGTCGCCAAATTGTGTGAAGCGATGGCGCATGCGGTCTGGCCCCTCGAGGCCACTGCCACACTGTGGTTTGACTAAGGTGAATTATAACCCATCAAAATTTCAATGTGACAAAAACAAAATCGAGTCGTCTCACATCTATTTCAAAAAAATTATAAATTGAATTATTTACATATTTTAATTAATTATTTAGTTTTTTAAACAAAAAAATTGATGATAGTTTTTTTTCGAACACGACATATACCATTCCTCATCACATGCATGGAAATGAATTATGTCATACAATAAAATATAGATGTTGAAAAACATTTGCAATTGTATATTTCGACGCTTATAATTATGCATTGACTAAGGTGGAGATTAGCTTGATATATTGCAGTGATGACGAACCTTTTCAACTCTGTGTGTCAAAATTCAAAAAATCGAATTATAATATTCATGGCGTGTCACACATTACAAAAGTGAAAACTAAAAAATAAAAATATTTGTATTTTTAAGCAATTTATTTGTTTTAAAATTCAAAAACAAAATTTGGAAACCAATAATTTATATTGTGAATCTATATGTCTGGTTTCATAATAAAATTACTTATTATTATTAACGTAAGTTAAATGGCCCAATTTTTTTTATGAATTAATGTGCAAGTACAAATATATTGGATTATTGTTTCTAATAATATGAAACGCACTGTATGTATTCTATTATCTCATTGTACTTAAGCAAATACTATGTCATCAATATCACACATTGGCAAAATATATTCTGCTGATGCGTCCCTTCTACACTTCTTATTTGACTCATTGTATCTTAATAAGTTGAAACAGGCAAAATGCATTCACTCTTGTTATAAATCAATAGTATAATTTTCAATGTTCGATTATTTAAACTAATTAAAATTATTTAAATCTGCTTAAGTATTATTCGATCCTGTCGGTTATTTATTCGAACCGCAGAATAAAACGAACCATTTTTGATCAATATGATGGAATCGGTCTTACATCGGTTGAAAAGTAGCCGAACTTTCTATTTGTAAAGTGACATTTATGTTTGTATTGAAATTGTAATCCATTGCTTTTAATGGTGAATTTATTAGTTATAAATATAGGGCAGATAATATAATGTCAAGTTTAACGTTTCGGAATTAAATATCTCATGTACATAAATCGAGATCTATCTTTGAATAACTATTACTCTGATGATTATTGCTCTGCAGTGATTATCATTGTTTTATAATTTTATTAAATGAGAAATTCTTAAATAATTTGTTTTATTAAGAAATTTATAAATGCGCAGATTGTTTAAAAAATAAAATCATTTTCAAAATAAAATTATTTAATAGTTAAGTTATTTTAAGATTTGAGGGTCATCTTGATACCGTTCATTAACTGTCTACAACTAAAGAGTATTCATTGCTTCACATTCAAAGAAATATATGTTTTAATCATTCAATAAAAACTAATTTTTTTTAAACATATTTAAAAATTGATGGTGGTTTATTTGTTTCTATATTTACGTTTTGACTAAATTTAGGTCTTTATATATAATGTCAGTTGAACTTTCATGTATTGAGACGGTAAGTTGCTACCAGGGTGATTCAAAAGTTTTTTCGTTTTTCTATGCCTTAAATTGTGACAGTTATTTTATATGAATATTCTATTTTGGCATTATTGATTTTTATATTATTTATTATGATATTGCATGACGAATCTCCTTGTATACTGTTGGTTTATTCATTAAACGTTTGTTTGTTTATTCTTATCAGATTATGGAGAGCGAAAATACGGAATTCGAGTTCTTTTGCGACAAAATAGACTTGGAAAAATAGGCTTCAACGCAGCTGCTGCAGCCCGGGAAACATCTGAAGTAGAAGTCGAAGGTACGGTCAGTGTTCGTGTGTCACAATTGTTGTTCAAGCGTTTCTCAAGTGGTGACGTCAATTTGGAAGACCAACCTCGCTCTAGGCGACCATCTGTTGTTGATAATGATACTCTACGTAAAGCTGTGGAGGAGCATCCCTGCACTAGGACGCGGAGATTATCACAGAGCTTGGTCCTTCACAACCCACTATTCAACGTCCTCTTCATCAGCTTGGTCTTGTCAATAGATGGTGTCGACAAATTCCTCACGAACTGACAGCCACGCAAACACAACAATGACTTGATCTCTGCAAAGAATTACTTGCTCACCCCCATAGCATGCACTTCTTCAGAAGGATCGTGACGGGGATGAAAAGTGGATATCTTCCGTAATACCAACAAGGAGAATCAGTGGCTCTACCCTGGTATACCCGCCCAACCCATGGTTAAACAATGACGCTTCGATCGCAAAGTTATGATCTGTGTATGGTGTAATTTCGAGGGGATGATCCACTTCGAGATGGTTCGGAGAGGTGTACTATGAATTCCATTATTTACACTCAGCAGCTGGACAGAGTCTACACCATTCTTTGTAACCGGCTTCTTTTACAACAAGACAACACTCCGGCACACACTGCAAGTTTTACTCGTGGGAAAGGGCAAGAGCTGCATGGGATAGAAGGTTGGCCTCACCCTGCCTACAGTCCTGATCTCGATCCCAGCGACTACCACCTCTTTCGGACAATTGCACATTTTCTCGAAGGATGCAGTTTGATTCAGTAGAAGAGTTTGAATAAGGGTGCCTTGATTTTTTTACTTCCAAAACGACAGAGTGGTATACCTGTGGAATTGAGCAACTGGCTGAAAGATGGTCGAAGACCATCGAAAATAAAGGCCTGCATTTCGAAGAGTAAATGCGTTCTGTTTGCATGCTTTGTTATCTTAAAAATATGAGAGGAAAAACGAAAAACTTGTGAATTACCCTAGTAGTTCTACGTCAAAATTAGACGAACAAAGATATTTACGAATTTTACAAATATAATAAAAGCAAATTTTGCATAAAAGACAAAGGACTTTTTTTTAAAACAAATTCTAACAATAATATATTTAATTAAAAAAATGTAAATTTAGAAAATTCATTTTTTATTTATAAGAAATTATATGTTGCTCAAAACTTTTATTAGTAAGTTTAAATTAAAATTAATTGCTCACTCTTCAAATAATTTTAAAATGGTGAATTACGGTAATTAACCACTATTCCAAGATTGTGTATAATAAACCTAATAAATATCAAAGGACTTATGTACTTATAAGTCGATAGTTAATTCCAGTACAGAAATTTTTCAATAAAAATAATAAAGAAAAACAGTATCACCGTTTATCAGTCAGAGTAAACAGATAACATGAGTGATAGATATAGTTATTGTAGCATTATTGTACTAAGTTGTATTGGGGAAAAATATGATTATTAACCGCAGCTTATTGAAATCTATGATAAAATTTTAAAATCTAAACTCACTGTAATTAAGAATTAAAATTTTTAATGCTTTTATAAGATTCATAATTTTAAAAATATGTTTCTTCCTTAGATAATTATAATTCTGATTGTTCAGGACATATATTGCTTTTATTATTGTGATGACAATATTTAATTTGTAAAAAATTTTTATTGAAAAATGTTTTTGTATGCATTTAATCATTTTGAAATTATTTTAATAATCGAAATATGTTCTTGATTTATTTCTGGCTCTTAAGTTAACCAAAATTTATTTAATTTTCTTATCTTTGGACCTAAACTTCCTGAATAAATTAATATAAATTATATATATATAACGGATATCGGTATATGGTACCCCGATAAAATAGAGCAAATATCTTTCAATTATTAATTTTTTAGCTTTTGATATTACTTAATAAACTATAAAATATATTTGAAAATGAATATCTAAATAAAAAATGAATAATAAAATCAATAGATTTTATATTTTTATTAAATACAATTATAAAATTAATAAACTTTTTATTAAAAAATCAAAATAAAATTGATTTACTAAATTAATTTTATCACAATGTCAAATTAAAAGTGATACAGTGTAGAAATTCTATCAGTGGTCTGTTGCTATACGTTGTCAACAAAGCTAAAAGACGTTCTCCTGCATTAAGTCATTGAATTTAGATATTATGGTAATGACTATCAAGACACATCTGAAATCGAAGTGTTTGTTAGATACTCGATTTTGAACGTTCCACAATGTTACTGGAAATATCGGACTACCCCTGTGGTTTTGCCTCCAGTTGCAAATATAATTTTACTCCAAGTAGTCAAATAAATTTTAAACAATACCTGGTCAAGCATTATTCAGTTCTTCGAAGGTAGTATTTACATTTTGACTTGTCATCTCCAAAAAACTGACTGTAAATTTATAGCTATTCTAAATCAAGACATACGATGCTTGTCATCTGCTACTGATTTCCACAATAAAAAATTACCATTGCGACTTGGAACATTTAATCCAAGTAGTTGTGTAATATACTGCTGAGAATGAAATTGTAAGTTATATCGATATCAGAATTCATGAGTCAAACTTCGTTTTATAATTTAAGAACCTGTAATTATTTAAATTAATTTTAATTTTTAAATTAAAATTAAAAAAGCAATGATCGGCGCTATTTTGCCGGTAAACTTTGTGCTATTATGTCAGCGCTATTTTATTGTTTGCTATTTTTGGGTCACCATCGGTATATAGTATCACGGGCGTAGCCAGCAGAATGCAGGTGGGTTAAGCCCCCCTAGAACAGATGTCAGCCAACCATAAAATATTTATTTTGATAAATTTCAATAGAACTTTTTTAAAGAAAGCAATGAGAAACAGAATTTTTATCAGTTCAATTCATGAAAAACCGGACACATCATGAATTTGCACACATCAGCAAACCATCACACTTTCTCTTATAGCAGCACTCAATCTATTTACCCACTCCCATAATGCTCTTTTCCTACACCAATTCTTTATCATAACTGGGCACAGAAAGAAGTAGAAAGGGATTAACAACTAAAGAAAGAGAAGTAATTGAAGAATAAATACGCTTTACATATATTCACGCCAACCACAAATGAGAAATAATATAAGAATAATAATGCAGAATAAAACATTTCGTTTCCCTTAGAATAATCATCCTTTAAAGGGAAATCTTGTAGTGGTAAAGAGCTATTTGGAAAAACATGCTCATTTCATGAATTGAACTGATAAAAATTCTGTTTCTCATTGCTTTCTTTAAAAAAGTTCTATTGAAATTTATCAAAATAAATATTTTATGGTTGGCTGCACACACGCACGTACTCAGACCACATCACTATGCACACAAATCTACGTCTGTTGTCTGAATTATTGATTACATTGTGTATGTATTGGTGTATAGCTTTATATGGTGAAAGGGGTTTAATTTACACATTTCTTACTTGTTTGAGTGATAATTTACAATCATTATGAATAAAATTTTAATTAGCTTAAATAAAATTCATCAACAGCCCCGTTGCAATTACCCATTCCACCTACTCTAGCGTCTTTGGTTGTATCTGCCGCATGCACGTCTTCGTCATCAGTGCAAAGTAGCTCTGATATATCAACTATTTCAATACCAATCCTCTCTTCTGCAAATCTAGAGAAAAGAAGTTATCCTTAAAACGAAGATTGTTTGAAATTGTTTTAATGGTTGAAGTACTTTGAAGATCGAGATGCTGCACTTTGTTATCCCTGTCGTTTTTTTCAGTTATAAGGAAGGAATGAAAAAGCTTTTACTTCCCTAGGTTTTATGAATTAGAAGAAAGTTCTGGACAATGAGAGAGTATTTCCAAATTATGAGTCCAGTGAAGTTCATCAATGAGCTATGATGTTATGACATGAAAAAGAACAGCGCGAACAAAGAGGACTTTCAGGGACAACTCTATTGCATGCCAAGGTGCTGAGTGATAGCAGATACTATTTGCAATCCATTTGTGACATCATTTAATTTCTTGGTTTGAGCAATGAAGAGTAATTCAGTGGTAAAGAAGAGCGACAACGAAGTGAAACTTAAAGTTTAAGAGATCATCACGCAATCAACAGGGCATTTAAGTGGAAACACCAGTGAGTCATTACAAGCAGCATAGTGTGAGACGATATATATTGTTTGCAGTGAGATTAATAGAAGATTTCATGATAATAAACTTCTGACGAGGATATCATATAAATAACCTGGAATTCCTTAAATTAAAACATTTCGTTTCCCTTGGAATAATCATCCTTTAAAGGGAAATCTTGTAGTGGTAAAAAGCTATTTGGAAAAACATGCTCATTTAGATCCTTTTCAGGTAAAACAGGCCTCAAAGACAGTCGATAATACATGCACGCTAGTTCGATTTGGTATATCTAGCTTTTGAAACAAATCGAGCCAAATGGGAAAAGATTCTCTGGCTCATGAAATAACCAATTCCTTTGATTGCGGTTTTGAATTACCATTTTTGGTATAAACAACAGAATCAAAGTTCTCCTATTCATTAATACAAACAAATATCAAATCTTTCAAGGAATGAAAAATTCCTATATCTACTGCTTGTAGATACGGTGTCAAACCACTTTGGATGGCAATCATCTCAACATTTCTCTTAATAAAATGTTCTTTTGCTTGTCGGTCTATAAACATTTCACACGATTCTTCGATAATACACTTATCATTGCTTACATCAATCAAAGAAAGAATTTGTGGATCCAATTTATAAATAATTCTTGGTTCACCAAGATTTTGATTGGGAGTATGGAAGACACGATTTTGTTTACAAATAGAACTTTCATCCTTTCCTTTATGGATTGAAAAAGGCATTGCCTTCCTACGATCTGCGAAAATAGAAATCAGTGCTGATTTCATTGTCACAAAATATATTCTGGCATCCTCAATAAATACTGCAGTTTCATCTCTAACACTGAACAACAAAATGGAACATTTGTCTGATAAATGACTTTTATCACGTGATATTTACTAATTTGAGGTCGCTGATTTAAAAAATACCCTGATTTGTTTTTGTAACAGCTCTTGTTTATGAGTTATAGCGTTATAGTTATGATAGGTGGATGGTGCGAGAGCGGGCGCAGAGGTTTCGCGGCCGCGGCACGCTGGCGACAGGGGGCCAAAATCGGGTCGGGCAGAGGAAAAATAAATTAGCATACTCGAATCTTGCGGGCTTTAGGGACGTTGGAACGCCGCAAATATCGAATTTTCATTTCATTTTTTATCAATAAACAATTCTTCGGTAATTAAAGCCACCGTTGAAACTCCAACAGGATTTGGAACCCATTTATAGCATTTACTGCCATCAATGAACTGGGTCGAATTCAGTAGTAATAATTGTTGAGTTTTCTGATTCCAGCTTGTAAAGAACCTGACTCTGATAAGAAGTGCCGACATCGGAAAAAACGTTTTCTTACAACACAGCCGACACGTAAACACCGACGCTCGATCAACAAGAAGCATTCGATTCAGTCGAGAAACACGAGATTGCCACACACTAATCGGGCACTCGAATGGCCCATTAGAACGATCGATCACATCATCCAGTAACTCAGTGTGATATTGGCAACAGTAGCGATTATTGTCCCCGTCTCTCACAATCGATTGACTTTCCTCGTTAGTCGACAATTTCCGACACATAACAATGATACGAGGCGGATAATGCGAACAGAGATTCTCGTCGAGTTCTATTTCACATAATTCGACATTGAGAAACACTTCGAATTTGGATTTCATACTAACGTTATAAATGACTTTCGTACAACAAACGATTTATTTCCAAAAATTTAAATTTCAATGGTGACTTGTGATCACATACAAATTTTTAGTCATATAACATATTTAAATTTCACACATTTGACGAAAATAAATTCCATTTTACATCGAATTTTCCATTCAGTAATTAATAAGGATTGTGAAAGTATGAGAACGGCAAACGACTGAGGTTTTCTGCTGATTGGGCAAACATTCATCAACGGTCGTGAGGGCAACGAGCTGAGCACTTCCGTTGTTTGGAGAACAATGCAACTGAGACAAGCTCGATTCTGTGACTGCGACTCGAGATTCTTGTTCATCCGTTTGAAATGTGTCACTTGACAGTCTCACTACCACCAGGTTGATGAAATACTCGCTCGGCGAACAGTGGAAGAAATCAAAAGATGTCTTCTGATTCACAGATCGAGAGATAACGATGTGAAGAAGGAGAATAAATTCAGAGAAGTGAAGGAAATAACAGAAGTGTAGAATTTCATTAAAAAGGTGGACGAAGTCCGGAGAATGGAAAAACTGGTGCATGCAATACGACCAACATGTAGAGAAGCGATCAAGAAGTTTTTGGTGGTGGAAGTTTTCATAAGCACAAACCAGATGATATAAATTATGTATATAGTTGTAGTAAAATTAATAATATAAACAAAATTAATAGTTTAGTAATTCAATATTACTAAAATAAACGATAAAATCATTTAAAATAAAATAAAAAATCAGAGTGAGCCCAAATTCTATCAGGATCTAGAAGTGAGTCAGAAAGTTATAAAATTCATAAAAAAAGAAAGGTACTGTGAAGGAGAATTGTTAATAATTAATAACTGTGACAATGCCCCAATTACATACAACAGACTACAGGGTCGATCAAATTTAAGAGTTAGTATATGAGACACATAAATTGAATGCTTGCTAGATACAGCAGCAGCTTTAAACGTTATGACAGCAGATATACTGGAGAAATTAAGTAATATAAAGATGGAACAAACAAGCCAGAAGTTAACAGCTGCAAATGGACTACAAACGAATGTTAGAAGAGAAATAGAAACACGGGTAAAAATTGGAAAGAAAGCCGAGAAGATAAGATTTGTAATAGTGAAAAATTTAAAACCAGACATAATTGGGGGCATGCTATTGATGAAGGAATTTGGGATAGAATTAAAGTGGAAAGAAGAAAATTACCGGGATAAGACGGTAAATAACATATGCGAAATTGACGCAAAATTAAGGAAAGTAATTACGGATGAAGATAGAGTCAAAGAAGCTTTGAAAACAATAGAGATAAGGAACGATAAATCACCAGAGGATATAATCCATCAATATCGAGGTATATTTATAGTAAACGATTGAGATATAGGATGTACAAACTTGTTGCGACATAGAATAGAAACGACAGGAGGACCTATAAATATAAAACTAAGAAGGCAGCCGGTGCACTTAGAAGACAAAATAGAGGAAGTAATTAAGAACCTAGAGATAAATGGGATAATAAGACCTTGCAATTCACAATGGAACATACCAATAGTATGCGTTTGGAAAAAGGATAAAGACAAAATAAGGCTATGTCTCGAATTCAGACAGTTAAGTTTAATAACACAGGCATTCTCAATGCCAAACATTGCAGAAATGATGGATAGATCACACGGAACAAAATATTTCAGTATGATAGATTTAGGAAACGTATACTAGCAAGTAGAATTGGATGAAGAATCGCAAGAAAAACAGCATTCTCCACAAAAGCATGAAAATTTTGTTTTAAGCGTATACCTTTCGGTATAGCAGATACACCAGGAACATTCCAGGAATTAATGAATAATGTATTAAAACCAATACAGAAGGGAGCATCAGTCTACTTGGACGACATACTAATAGCAACAAGAACAAAGGAAGAACACCATTCCGTATTAAGAGAAGTATTGGAAAGAATTAAGCAAACTGGACTAAAAATAAGACCATCAAAATGTAGAATGTTACTACAAGAAATGAAAAATTTAAGTCATATCATAAACAACCAAGAGATAGAGACAGATCTGGAAAAGATTTCAGCTATAGAAAATATTCAAAGACCGAAATGCATTAAGAACTTGAGAAGCTTTTTAGGAATTTGTAATTTCTACAGAAGCTTTATTAACGGATACTCAAAGAAAGTTAAAGTATTAGACAGTATGTGTGGTTTGAATAAAGAAAAATTAATTTGGAAGAATGCATGTGAACTAGCTTTTCAGGAGATGAATAAATCACTGATAACGGCACCAATATTGAGTTTTCCAGATTTCACAAAACAGTTAATTTTGGATACAGACACCAGTTTTGATAACATAGGGGCGGTGTTGTCACAGATAGGTGAGTCAGGTAGGGAGCAGGTCATAGCATACAGATCACACACTATGTTAGTACACGAAAGAGGTTTTTGAATCACAAGGAAAGAATTACTGGCAATTTATTATTTTTGCCAGCATTTCAACCATTATCTATACGGGAAAAAGTTTAAATTAAGAACAGATTACAAGCAATAACATTTATGTTCCTTACAAAAAGACCTCTGACAGCCCAGTTCCAAACGTGGATGAATTATCTAAGTAGTTTGGAGTTAGAAATAGAATACAGAAAAGGAAAACTACATAGCAACGCGGACATGCTGTCAAGAGGGAATTGTGACACGTGTACGCAGTGTCAAATGGAACATGAGGAGGCCAAAAAGGTAAGAATAAGACCAGATTATTAGCAGTAACTACAAGAACTCAAGCCAGAGCAGGGCAGAAAGAATGGATACCAAAAGAAAGACGGAACGATTTAATTTCACAGACACATAGACTACTGTGTCATGCTGGAGCAGAAAAAGTATACGAATATCTAAGGAATAAGTTCAACAAGGAGATGAAAAGCAAACGGTTAAAGAGGTGGTAGGAACATGTATAGAATGCCAACAGACAAAAGCGATGATCACTTAGACAAAGGAAGAAAACTTTAAACTAGCAGCGTCAGAATTATTCGAGAAGATTTACATTGATATCTATGGACCGTGGAACGAGACAGTGAGAAGAGAAAGATATTTTGGAAAATATATTCTTTTCTTTTTTGAAATGATAGATCACTTTAGTAAATATGTGAGTTTAACGGCTATCAAAAGACAAAACGAAGAAGCAATAATACAAACAATATTACAAAAATGGATAGTAAAATTTGGAACACCAAAGGAGATGCATTTTGATTGTGGTAAGAGCTTTGAGGCAAAGAAGGTTAGAGAAATATTAGAATCGAGACGGGTTAAAATAGTTTTCTCCAGTCCATATTATCATAATACAAATGGAATAATAGAAAGATAATTACGGACTATTCAAGAATTTATTCAAGTAAGTTTGAAAGAAATAAATGCTACGAGTTTGTTAGATATATTACCAGAAGTTGAATTTGCCATAAACGCAACCAAACAGAAAGTGATATAATGCAGTCCAGTGGAAGTTGTATTTTGGAAGAAAATAGACATGCAACAGTGGTATGTGAACAGTAAAATAAATCGAGAAGATACAAGACAAAAATAAAGGAAAAGAAGATTTCTTTAAAAACAATTTAAGTTATAATTTATTATACTTAAAGTATAAAAACTTTAATTAACTAAAATTATATATTAATATTTGTATTTCAATTAGACTATCTGGTTGTGCTAAAAATGAAATATTGTTCCTCAGAAATTTGTTTAAATCATTGTTTGTTAGAAATAAAGTTTTGCTTATTAATGAATCTTGATTTTAATCTCGAACCCAACAATCGGGATTTTGGCTTCGGAATTGTGTCATTCAGAAATATAACAGTCACTCCATTTTGGATGGTTTGACACTAATAATAACTTCAATGGTGCAATTCAACATATATCCTATTATCATTTTATGGTTTAATTCTTTGGTCATTTAAAATTATATCAACTTTTGTCGTTCTTCAATTTCCAATATTTAATTGAACAATTCCATAATTTATTAATTCCGAGTCGTTTGTTTAATGTAGTGTTTTTCAACCTTTTCAGTAAAGTGGAACCCTATACAAATGACTACCTTGGTCGCGGAACCCTTATTCTATGTCACATAATAAACCACATCGGTGAAAATGCAGCTTTTACGTTTAATCGTACTATTTCTAAAATTTATGTAAGATTTTCATTATTCATTATAAGCGTCACGAACAACAATTTATTAAAAGTTGCATAAAAATCCACAAATATCAAGGAACGTAAACATTAATTATAGTTACATATACATAGCAGTAGTCAACATTTCAGTATGAAATTTGTGCTTGATGATTTCTGCAGATAAGTTGAATTCTAGGCCGCATTTTAGACAGACACACCCGAAGTTCCTCCTCGACTGATAGTAATCTTTCTCGCTTCTTGTATTTAATTGTGGTCAAACACGAAAATCCTAACTCACATAAGTAAGAAGTTGAAAATTGAACCAACAATCACATGGCTTTCTGAGCAATTGATGTATACTTCTTTTCAACCAGCATCCAGAAGACATCAAAGTTTAACTCTGAGTGTTTTAGTTTCAATGTTCTGTCATTTGCAATACTAGTGATCTGTTCCTCTTCTGATAAGGTAAACTGTTCATCGGATGGTTTAAATTCAACGAATGGGTTTCGAACCCAGTGGTACCGGTTTAATGATATGGACGGAAAATATTTATTGAGACCTGCAAATAGTGTGTCCAAGTGATTTAAAATCAATAGCAGCATGTTCTGATAGTTTCTTTCAACGACACTGGGAAATATTTCCACATTCCCTGTAGTAGCACGTTTCTTCCATATAGTTAATTTCTTCTGAAAAGCACTTATTTTATCTGCTGACGTCAATATGTTTTCGTTCCAACCTTGCATGCTAAGGTTCAATAAGTTCAATTCGTGAAAGATGTCAACCAAATATACTAACCTGGAACACCATAAAGTAGAGGTGGGTACGTTTAGCGTTTAAACGACCGTTTAAACGTTTTCGTTTTTTAGGACGTTTAAACGTTTAGCGATTTCTAAACGAGCGTATAATTATTAAGTTTGTATTTCAAAACTCACAACATCAGTTATACTTTTTTTGAAACTTTAATCAGGCTGCCTTAGGCCTATTCATTGGTAAAGAACACATTGTCCCAATCTATTTAGCTTTTTCGTGGGCCTAGAGGTTGGCAAATTTCGCGTTTAAACGTTTTCTATTTTTAAGACGTTTAGCAATTTATTAACGGGCGTATATTTCTTAAGTTCGTATTTCGAATTTTCAATAATTAGAATTACAAGTCAACAGATTTACTCTGTTACTCGGTATGCCTATGCTGGTACTGTAGTCTCTACGATACTCAGTTATCCGTTCAGTCGGCGAAGGSTTGTTAMATCAAGGTCATACAATTCCGTCAGAAACCATGTCATCAAAATTTTGTCGAATGCACAGTTCCACATCTTCATATGTTTGCTCACTATCACCATAATCATTTATAATAAAATGAATTGATAAGTTTTCCATAATTTGATTTATAAAACATTTAAGAATTCATTTCATGTAAGAACAAATTACAATTTCATTGTTATACTATCAAACTTATAGTAGAGTTAAATTGCTCCGGATGTCTAAAGAAACCAGACTTAAAATGTTTTCAAAAAATATATATATAGCATTACGATTCAAAAAACAAGAACAGATGTCTAAAACAGAATGATTAAAATGCATTTATCTGAATTTATTAAATGATATATGAAAATAAATTTACATATATTTCTATACAATAAGTTATTAATTAATCAATCGTAAATATTATAAATTTTGAGAAAATGACAAAAAAATAGAATTTTTTCTCAATAATAAACGAAAAATTTTTACCAAGTAAAAAAATAAATGATAATTATTTAAAATAAATATATTTCGGTTAAATAATCGATTGATAAATTTAAATAACATTTTTTATAGATATATCATCAATTACTTATAATATATAATTTTCATATCGAAAATTGTTTACTTTTATACAATTTGTTTAATACAAATATTTATCATTTGTTTAAATGCTTTAATTTTATCATTTTAGTAATTTGAATGGCAGTTTGAGCGACACTTAAAATTTGGTATGACGGTCGTCAAACTGTGTGTGTGTCAACTATTTATTATTCTTATTATTATTACTATCGAAGGGAGAATACATTTATCCTTTCATGAGGACCGCCTAAAATAAAAATCTCAATGTAACTGAAGGGCATCTTTTAGTGCTTTTTGTTATAATTCGAGATGACAATTGTGTATAAATAGGAGATATTGATTTTTTTTTACAAAATTGTGAAAAATAAAAAAAATTCTTTCCTTTTTATCATAAATGGCATCGAAACAATTGTAAACCAGAAACGAATCAGATTTTGTGCAAAAAAACCATTTGAGGAAATTGATTTCACACATTTAAATAACGAAGTCCGTAACAAAATCAAATCAAGATTTGAACATAATTTTCAAAGTGTTTGAAACAACGTAAGGCTCCACTTACAATAGAGGAGCTTGTGTAGTGATCTAATTTTGGATATAGGATTTAATTCCTATAATAAATGATATTGATTAATAAATTGACTAATTAAACATTTAAATTGTTATACATTCTAAATATATTTTGGAGTGTTATTTTTGGAATTTTTATTAAAAAGTGAAGACACTTTCGGTTTTCACAATAGGCATTTCACGGTTGTCGGATGGCGTATTGTTAAAATATCCTTCGTTATCATTTTTGCCTCGATCATTGTCTCTTGGTTGTCGGTAATTACCTCGACCTCTACGCAATCCTCTTTCTTCAATAAAACAATCTTGAACTTTGAAATCTTCAATACACCTATTTTTTTACACGAATTCTTCTGTAACGTATCTATCGTGTAAAAACAGAATTATGTGTATTCTAAATACAAAAGATACGATAGATACGTTCCAGAAGAATTCGTATAAAAGAAAATCATGTAAAACAAGTAATGTAAAAACATAATTTGGTGTATATATTTAGTTTCTTTCTATCTTCTTATATTTTCATACTATTACAATATTCTCGATTCTCTACATGTTCACATTCCAGTTCCCGAATCGTTCGAGAAATTATTTTAATATGTAAAATTAAATTTATTTGTAAATTTAATTTTATTTTTAAATTTTACGTTTTTAAAAATGAA
Organism: Girardia tigrina; assembly: GCA_001938485.1. Classification (NCBI taxonomy): domain Eukaryota; kingdom Metazoa; phylum Platyhelminthes; order Tricladida; family Dugesiidae; genus Girardia; species Girardia tigrina. Next base: position 37,310 of record MQRK01250511.1, read on the forward strand.
AAAATATACATATGTTTCTTTTCTTTTCTTAGAAAGCAATGCATATATACAGAAATAAAATACCCATTGTGAGTAAATTTATGTTTTCCTCACTTAAAATATTTTCAACCATAGAAGCTTCCAATAATATACTTTAGAAATGTTTCAAAAACAAATTAAAACAAATATTTTTAAATTTGTTTTAATTTTTAAAAATTAATTTTTGTTTAATTTTATCAAAATTAATGTAAAGTTTTATATTAATTATTTATATATTTTATTATAAAAAAGTTTAGACTAATACTATTTTAATAAAATATAAATATTTTTAAAAATAAAAACAAACATATTAAAACAAATTAAAAATATTTATATTTTATTAAAATAGTATTAGTCTAAACTTTTTTATAATAAAATATATAAATAATTAATATAAAACTTTACATTAATTTTGATAAAATTAAACAAAAATTAATAATATTAATCAATAAATACGTGGCCGAAAAATTTCAGCCAAAAATATGTTATCGAAAAATTGAGGCCCAACAATGAGCGACCAAAACATTTGGCGCCAAAAAATGCTTGGTTAAAAAACTCAACGACAAAAAGCACTGTCCCCGTTAACATTTATGGAACATTAAGGTAACATTGATGAAAATAATTAGACCTTTTGAGTAATAGAAACGTATTCTGCGAATTTTATTTTATTTTTTTAAAAAAATAAAGGATTTAAACAAATAATCACGTCTATTTTGATTTTAATTCTAATTATTTATTTATTTCATTTAGTTATCCTGCTTGTTGTGATTTTCTTCAGAATAACAATATTCTTTCAATTATTCGGGCTCATGAAGCTCAAGATGCTGGGTAAGTCAATGTTAAGTTATTTGAATGGATATATTTTCATTAGGTAATATTAAATATTATTGAAGTTAGATATTTTTATAAATATTATTAAATATATATACCGTAGTACATGATGTGAGATTTTAGTTTTTTCAAAAACATTCATGTTTCATCATGTAAAATATACGTAAAATGTATTTTTTTTATAAAAAATATATTAAATAAAGAATTATTAAAATTTTTTTAAAAATATTTATTTAAATATTTGTATTAATTGAATATACTGCTTTTTATTTAATTAAATGTAAATCCTCGTTTATAACAGAAATTTTGATTTGTGATTTACTGATTTTATAATATATATTGACCTTTATTTGGGATAAAATTGTTTTACTTCATTCAGTATTATATTGGATGTTATAAAACCATGTTTGGAATGTGCAGTTTTGTGTAGAGTTGAGTGATTATTAGTATTGTGATTATTAAATAGTTGAAATTATTTTTTATTCCAGATTTGTTTAATTTGCTCAAAAATTGTGATTGTGAATTGAGAGCTACAAATCTTGACTTTGCTTTGAGAGTTAAAATGGTGGTTGCAATGTGTTTTGTACCTATTGCTCATTTAGAAACAAACATCAGTGTGAGACAGAATTGTTTTAAAAAAATTTAATTGAAAAAGTAAAATTAAGTAAAACTTTCAAATTAAAGTCTGTTAATTAAAATATGTATTTTCTGTTGTATATTAGATATTTTGATTATTTCAAATATTTAATATATGCCTTTTTGATAAATATTTTGTTTGAATATTATCAATTAAACATTGTTTTGAAAATAAACTTTTCGAGTGTTACAAGCCATCCGGGCATAACGAATGATATGAAAATCGTTTTGGAGTTTTTGGAAAAATTCGATGGAAGCATCAGCTTCGAGATTTGGCAGAAGAAATTTGAAATGGTAATGAAAATCCAGAAGATTACTGATCCAGCCCCGTATCTCCCCTTTTTACTATCGGGGGTTGCACTGAACATATACATGGAATCGGACGAGAAGACACAAAGCAGCTGTGATCGGTTCTTCAAGTTACTAAACAACTCGTTCGGACTGACTAGACGTTCTGCGTATAGTCAATTGATAAACTTACAGTATCACGAGGGCGAGACTATCGATGAATATGCGTCTCAGGTGAAAATGTTAGCAACAAAGGTCGACGATCTAACAAAGGCTGCCTTCATGGCTGGACTGCCTTTCGAGTTGCAGGTAGATTTGGAACGCGCCGGCGACCAACCCCTGACCGAAATGATTGAGTATAGCCGCAGGTATTTGGGGATTAAAAAGGGTTTATTACAGGGTTTAATTGCAGCAATACAACACGGAAACAACAACAAATATTTATCAAAAAGGCATATATTAAATATTTGAAATAATCAAAATATCTAATATCCAACATTTTCCTTTGTATTTGAATTACATGAAAAAAATTACATGAAAGAAATTACATGAATTGTGAGCGAATAAATGTATGATATGGAAAATGTTTTGATGTATTTTATAGGCAGTGTATTTTAAAAGCACAACATGATTTTATCCGAAGGAGAAAGTAAAATTTTCTATTTGACATAATTGGATTATAAATTTCTAAATGTTTTCATAAAATATTACTGTTACCACCAGTTTAATTTTTCAACTTCTCAATTTCAAAATTTTTTTTAACGAACAAACTCCTTATAATTTATTATTAAATATAAATACCACGTTATTTCAATTTGAATTACTGACTGAACTCTTTTTTTATAATTTTTTATTTTAGAAAAACATCACGATAAAAGTCTTGGCCTTCTCATTTGAAAAACCAAAATCAAACAACAGAATTTCAAAATGTTTATTGTGTTAGATATATTAACAAACAAACGTACATAATTTTTTTCGGAGAAAAAAACAAAAAAATAACGAAAAATATGCGTATGAGGGGTTAATTTTATATTTTTATCTCGCCTGAATAGTTTATTATTTTTTTAATTTAAAGGGTAAAATATTTTTATGTTAATTTGCTTATTAAATATTTTAAAAAAATTAAAAATTATATAATAAAAGAAAATCA
>MQRK01250511.1:40282-52018 GCA_001938485.1 Girardia tigrina
AAAAATTGATTTTGAAAATAAAGTTTAAATAATTTTTTGAAATAAATTTTCGAAATAAATTTTCAGGGTTTTAAAAATTAAATCGAAAAGAATTTATTAGATTAATTTGGGTCGAGATAATTAAATTAAATTAACAGGAAAATTTGTTTTAGAAATGTGAATTGTTATAGTAATAAATTTTTGGTGTTAAATTATGGCTTTAGAATGTGATAATAATGAAAGTGGCATAAACGCTACTTACAATGCGGTTTATATTTTTGAAGTGCATTTCAATTTTTTATATTTTAAAATATGGAAAATAGAAGGAATTTTTTTAAATCTTACATGATTATTATAATTTATAAAAGATTTATTCTGGAAAATATCGCTGCGCGTGTAATTAAAAGTTTTGGACGCTGCTTTAAAAATCAGTGCGCGGACATACATTTGCACAGCTTGGAGGGGACTTTGATCATTACATATCCCATATAATCCTACTGTTCTTTTATAAGGACATAAAATTGACGCCATATGAATAAGTAAAAACAAATAATAAGAAATAATATAATATATTACATGACTGTGAGAAATAATTGATACGAAACTGTTGAAAATTCTTGTCATTTGGTAAAATTTATTGGTGTTTCAATCACATGTCTTTTATGAGCAAAAATGTGTCGGGTTTGAATTGGATATTTTTTTGTATATATGGTATGTTTTTTTAGAGTATTGCTTTTCCTATCGTGAAGGTTGATCAATATATTTAATAGTTTCAATCTGCAAATGTAATTCTAAATTTAATACTAAATTTATTTTAACTAAATTTGTTGATGTACTACTTTTAATTATTTCAAAATTTCAATGTCTCATATTTAGTAAATTATATATATATATATATATATATATATATATATATATATATATTCAGTAAAACCTCTCTAAGTCGAAATTTTTCGTTCCGAATAAAATATTCATGTTAGTGGGATGTTCAACTTTCAGGATTATGTACGATTTTCCATAGAATACCTCTTAGCATTTAAAAGACAATGGTTATTTCTATTCGATCTTAACGAGAGATCGCCGATTTAATCTTGTAACGGTAATAAACGTCATATAATGACCGCAAATCAAAACACCGCAAAAAAAACAGACACTCCTACTTGAGTAGGATATTTTTAGAGGCTTATGGTTTTTTAAAAAAAAACTTTTTTTTTAATATGAACGCAATTCATCTCACTTTTTTTTCAAATCAAAAACCTGCTCCACAAAGATGGATCTTTAGCCTATGCGAAATTTCGTATATTACGAATACTTAAGTATCCATAAGAAATACATTTGTCGACTTTGATGAGTCATAGTATCTTCTTCTTCAACCTCTCCTTCATTTGCTTGCATTGACTTCTTGAAGACTTAAAGTTTCCGCAAGGCTTTTTCTTGGATTTTTGAGTATCGAATGAAAATATTTTTTGTCGGCAGAAAGAATTGCATTATTTTATTATTGATGTCATTACATTAATTTGTTCTGATGGACCGTTTCAATAAATTGAATTGCAATGATTTTTATTATTTTAATAAGTGGGATTTGTTAATAATTAATACTCATTTTAGTTGGTACTTTTAACTGAAGTTTTTATTTGAGATAGTTTGGCAGCTATTTTCCTATTATCAATCAACTTTTTTGTTATAACAGTTAATTATTTCAAAGAAAACAATTTAATAATAGAAAAAAATAGTTGGTTGATAGTAAGTGAATACCTGCTAAACCATTTCAAATAATATCAGTTAAATACGACTGTTTCAGAATGAATTAAAATTTTTATTCAAATTGAAAAAGTAAAAATTATTTATTAAAAAAAGGTTTCATAAACATTGTATATAATTTATATATATATATATATATATATGTGTGTATATTAATAATTAAAAAATGTTTTTTCTTCAATTCGTTTGTTTTGACGAATTATTTTATATGGAAAGTTTGTCACTAATAAAATTTTTTGAATTATCAATTTTCTTATCGTTATTGAAATAAAAAAATAAATGAAAACTGAATCTTATCCACCGAAATCGAATCCGAGAATTTGAGAGAAATCTAAAGTAGAAAAGACGAACATTAAACCGACGAATATTGCAACGCTTTTGGACAAGAGTACGCGAAGCACTGCTTCTTCTTCTTCGGCAAAGTCGACTCGAACGACATTAAAATCTAAATTATTGAAAATCCAAGAATCTCTAATATCTCCGTCAATTTCCGAGTCGAAAATCGAAAAAGAAAGACAAATGATAGAATTCTTGCTGCGGCAGGTGCACCCAGACACTGGCATCTCTGGAAAAGCCATATCGATCATGATAAATTCCGTGAACGATGTGTTTGAGCAGATTGCAAGTGAGGCTAGTCGATTGGCGCATTACAACAAGAAGTCGACGATCACGAGCAGAGAGATTCATACGGGAGTGAGATTGCTGCTTCCGGGGAAAGTTGGCTAAGAACGCCGCAAGCAGAGAAAGACATACGTCCCTCTTTAGAGCCAAAATTTGTGATTGGACAGTAAAAACGATTGTAATTCTAAAGTAATGTTCGATGCATAAAAGTTACATATTTCTTATTTTATTTTGAGAGTCAGAATTGAAGTTGGTTTTTTAATTACCCGCAGATGTTTTATATAAATCTTGACTTCCTTAGAACAATAACAATAAACTCTTGCTCTATTTCCTCTGATATATTTCTTACAAATTTATATATAAATATGATAATATTTGAACGATTAAAGTTATATATTACTATATTATTATTTTATTACTATTTTACAATATTAAATATATTGACTTAACTGTGTTTTTCTAACTTGACTTTAAGTTTTTATTAATTTAAATTTATGTAAACTTTATGTATTGAATTTTTTCAGTTTCACATATGCCCTGACATCCTCGAATATTTTTGCTTAAACGAAAAATGTCATGTTTCGTCTGAAAAAATACTGTCAATAACGATTTCATAGGATTTTCAAAAAATATATGTATATAAAATATTTCTCATTAACGCTTGGAATTAATCTTTGTAGTGTCATTTTTTGTTCCTGTTTAAACTAAGTACTATAATCACGTCAATGTCTTTACCATTTTGTGGTAAATTATAGTTTATATAATTTATATATGTAATATAATCCATGGTTCCTACATTTATTTAGCGCTATTTTAAAATAATTCTACAAAAAAGGAAATGATTTCTTCTGTTTTTACATAATATTTTACTTATTGATTAATAAGTTTGCATTCTTTAGTATTATTGTTTATAGTTTGTTTTCTTGTACTAAATATTTTTAATGCACAACTTTTATTGAATTGGTTGGTCGCATTGTGATTCCCTTTCTTACTTAGCCTCATCTCACTAATTATATAGTTATTGTAAATATCAGCGTCAATATATCAAATAATTAAATAAATCAATTTTAAAAAATATTGAATTAATAATTAAATAAAGTAAAAAATAATAATTAAATAAATAATTCAAAAAAATAATAAAGTAAATAATTTTTTGCTAAATTATTTTTGTAGGAATATTTTGTCACAAATGTATTTTTTAAATGTAGGAGAGCCATTTACATGTTTTTAGAACTTTCCACTGTCATATGAACCGTTTTTAATTGATCAATGTAAATGGTTATCAAATTTAAAACTGAAATCTAACCGACTTGTTGTTAACAATGACAGTCATGGTTGGCAGCGCCGGAAATGTCAAAGGGAGAGAGCCGGCGCCTACAAACTCTCCTGTCCGTTTCCCGACTTGCAATATTTTGTAATATGTCCAACTTGCTTACATTTATAGCAAATTATTTGTCATTAGATTGCCGCTGAGAATTTTCATTACGGTTTACCCTTGTTTGTACCAGATTTCCGTCATGTGGCACACGGGTTTTTGTAAAGGAACTCCTTCTATCGCTGCTAACCTCACCTCGTTCTTTAGAAACGATCTTTCCATCACCAACGTTTTGTACCGCTGACATTGAACTTTGTGTGACGCATTTTTTAATTCCTAAATACCTACGACTATATTCAACCATTTCGGTTAAATCTTGATCTCCGACCTGCTCTAAATTCAATTGCAACTCGAACGGCAATCCAGCCATAAAGGCCGTCTTGGTCAGATCGTCGATTTTTGATGCCAACATCTTTACTTGAGAAACGTAATCATCAATAGTTTGTCCTTCGTAATATTTCAAATTAAGCAGTTGGCTGTACGCAGATCGTCTGGTTAATCCGAATGAATTGTCCAAGATTTGCAGTACTTCTTCACAGTTGCTCTGTTTCTTTTCATCCAATTCCATGTATATATTTAAAGGAACATCAGTCAACAAAAAAGGAAGATATGGGGCCGGATCCGAAATCCCCTGGATTTTCATAATCATCTTGAACTTTTTCTTCCAAATTTCAAAACTGCAGTTTCCATTAAATTTCTCCAAATGATCGAGTATAATTTTTAAATCGCTTTTCATTGCCCGGATAGCTTGTAACAACGAATCACAAATCTATTAAAATTTATTTTTCACTAACAAATACTTTTAAAAATAGATATTATTTAAACAAATAATTATCTATATTTTTTCATGTTAAATATTTCATTTAAGAAATAAATTTAACGTGTAACGTTTAATTTAAAAAATTAACAAGAAAAAAAATTCTAAAAAATCAATATTCAAAATTTGATTTTTATTCAAAAAAAGACAAAAAGAAAAAAATAATTAAATCATTTTTTATTTTTAATTTCAAAGAAACAAAAGACAAAAAAACTAAGAATTAAAATATTTTAATGCAATTTGAGGAATCACTTGGAACATTTAAGCATGGTTTATAATGCTTATTTAAAATGCTTCGGTGATTATCCTCTCCTTATAATTGTCAAAATTTTTACATGAATTTTTTTTTACAAAATTCCCAATCACTCCCTATATTTTCTCGATACCTAAAATCCAATATATGATTAAGAATGGAAGTGTTTCGACTCGATTTAGTATGTTTCAATTTTTCAATTCAATTTTTCAACTCTCAATTTCACAAGTGTATTTCATATATATTTTTAAGAATAATAAGTATTTCATTTTACCAAATAAAAAAAATATAAATGCTATTTGTTCTTTATACACAATAATATCTTTTAATTGAAATTTTTGTTAATAATATACTAAAATATCTAGGCAAGATTTTAACCCGTTGACTACCGAATTTGTTTTTCAAGAGACATGTTAATTTCTTTTGAAGTTTTAGACGTAACAAAGGTAATTCGGCATGAAAAAATTTAAGACTTAGAAATATTTATTACGTAAAAGTTACAAAAATGAGTTTTTTGAGCTACAAACATGAGTTTTCTATGAATATTGCAGCATTATTATATTTTACTGATTATAATTGGTTTTTATCACTCATCTACATCTAATCTCAAAGGTGTAGGAGCATTAGAAGGTCTACCAACTCTATTTCTCTCTGAAGGACCATATCTCTGAAGTATTTCTCTAACCAAAAGCAATTTGAACTGAGCAGGCTGTAAGTCTGCTTCATTCCGTATGCTATATACGAATTGAATATCGCCATATCCATCACATGAAAGAATAAATTTTTATACCACTTCAAAGTTTTCCTAATTGAAGCAGAGAATGTTATTTGCATGTCAGTTTCATCAACAGCTCCCATTTTTTGCGAATATTCCATGACTAGAGCGGGCTTCATAATTTATGTTCCGTTTGATCTATCAATTTTTCCACTGTTCAAGAAATTTGTACTATTTAAAGTCGATAACATGTAGACATCTCGTTTGTCTTTCCATTTCATTGCTGGAAGAGCTGAAGACGAAAACCATTGAACATCTTCTTTTCGTGATTTTCCAGTGAATTTTGGCCATTCTTTTCGATTTTTTCTCATTGTTCCACATGCTCCAGTTTTGTTCTGATTCAATAAATTGAATAGAGTTGGACTAGAGTAATATTTAGAAAAAACCGCATTAGAAAATTCCTCTTCGTTCAAAAGTTATAATCCGTAAACCCATATACGGGTCTCCGGTAGTCAACGGGTTAAAAATCCTAAAATTGAAAGAGTGACTCATAGTCGCCCGCACACTATATTTTACAAAATAAGGAGTCCTTAATGGATAAAAGTTTGGCAACTCCTGATATATATTATTGGGGGTATTTTGTCTGAGACTGGTACTGAATCACACGGAATTATTTCAATATTTACTTGGTTTATCCTGGTTTGATTATTACAACAAAATCTGTTGATTTTTATAAACTGCCGTGTCAGTCTATTCACCATTTTTATAAAACGATGTATCACAAGAAGATCCATTCGTTATGAAATTATTCCCCTTATTTTCGATAATTAAATTTCACACACCTTTTTTAACTTATTTGTGTGATAAAACAAATTTCTTTTTACAAGTTATTTGATAATAATTTTTAGAAAATGATTTTTACATTTCGACACTTTTTTATTTACAGTTTTGTAGTAATAAAAGTTTTTCTTTTTTGAGGATTTAATTGGATTTGATGTGGTTGGTTCTGATTCGTTTGATTTTCTATTGTTGTGGTGTTAAAACTCAGCATATATACATATATATATATATATATATATATCATATATTTTTGAATTTGTCCAAATGCTGATAATCGATAATTTTAATAGCGCCTCATAAATATTTTATTGATTTACATTAAGAAATAAATCACTATTGAATCATTTTTGAATATCTCTGTGGAGTCTGAAGAAAATATGAAGAAAAATCTGTTTTCTTTTGTAACGTATAATAAATAATGAAGATCCACCATACTTTAGTTCTTTTGTTGTTTATTCTCTTATTTTAAATGTCGATTTGTGTAAATTCAGTTTTATTTTTAATCTTAATTTTTATTTTTTTTAATCATAATAAAATTTCTCCGTTTACATTTTAGAAAATGTAGTGTCTTATATCCGGATGTTTATACACCATAAATAAAAAATAAATGAAAATTTTACTGGATAATTATTTTATATAAATTAATTAGTTTCGATATTTAAAAAAACATCCTCAATTGGAATCATATATTAAAACTGGTTTAATAGAAAATGTGTCATGTTACATTCGAACTGGCAATAATCTGTCTTGAATCAGTTTCAGTGACACTCTTGGCAAATCGTTGTCTTCCAGACGTCAAGCGAGCTCGCGTCTCGCTTTTAATGTTAACCAATTTTATTTGTTCAGTTATTACTTTGTTTAATTTGACAAAATTATTTTTTGTTTTAATTAATTATATTAAATTTTATTGTTTCATAAATTCATTTTATTAGAACATAATATTTTGCATTCAATACATTTATTGTACATTTATTGCATGAAACTGTACCCCATCCATCAATGAAACGTTCTTGTACAGGATTACCCTAATGAGAAAGTTGTGCTCAGCACAGCCATCATGCGGTCCTAGACTCTTCTGCATCGGGTGTGGGAGTTCGTGGAATTCAATCCACTCATTCAATTGGTCTCTTAATAGCGTTGCCAGAATCTTATAAGAACACTCTAGCAACGATATCGGTCTCCATGAGGAGATTTCTCTATATTGACCTTGTTTTCCCTGTTTTGGAAGAAGAATAGTAAAAAACTTCTTCCAACTTTTTGGCACAACTCGGCTGTTAATGATCCTATTATATAATTTAGTGAAAATTACTCCCACTAGATCACAATACAACATATCTTTATATGTTATATTTGAGTAACCAGGGGAGGAAATATTCGCTTTTTGAAGTGCACTCACCACCTCTCCACTCTCCACTTCTTGTAACTCAAATGAATCTCTCCTTTTCATCAAAAGGGTGTCCAACAGTTCACTGATCGGTGGGGCAGTTGATTTGGAGCTAAAGTGCTCCACAATTGCCTCTGTTGATGGTGTAGTGTCTGCAATAGTGTTGTGCAAAATTAATTGAACCACCTTCCTCGGATGATTCTTATACATCTTCCTCAGGCCGGGATCCTGATTGGTTGACTCATTAGTGATATTTCCCATGTACAGATTTCTCCTTTTTATGGATCTGTGAGATTATATATACATAGTTATATCCTTCTCCATCATGTCTGGGTCAACCAATGCTGGGCGGATCTCAGTAAATGTGATTGATCTGTCAACTCTTTCTGCACGAGTTGCTACAAGAGTAGCCCGATCCTACTTTTCTTTGGTCTTTCTTCTTTGCTCTCAACACAAACGGCACGATCTTCTGTTTGATTTTTTGTACATTAATATCGAACAAATCTCAGTCCTCCATGAGAGCATGAATAAATCCACACACCATCAGCCAAGTTTCTCCACTATTTCTCACCAGTTGGTGAGGTTGACCAAACACATTGATCTTCATTTCTCTTTTTGTGAGACACAAATGTTCAATGTATTTTGCCTCCATCTTCATCCTTGCCAGTAAACCTTCATCAATTATATCTGCTGTCGAGTCCAGTACTGATATATGGTGCTGCACTAAGTCTGCAACAAACAGCACCCATTTCCTGTTGTCAACCAGTGACGGCATGTAGATGAACTCCTTCTCAGCGAAACTGTTAAGGTTAACAAGTTTTCTGAGAAAAGCCACACTGTCCTTGCTTATTGGAGTCGCAACAACTGGCTTAACTGTAAGGTGTTTGTTGCTCAATGTGTACGCATTGATAAACACCGAGAAGTGATTTTCTGTGAACGATAGATATTTCTGTAATGAATTGTCCAGTGGAGCAGCTCCAATTCCAATCATTTTTGGAATATTCTCGTCAGTCGGAGTCATTTCCACAAACTATCTCATACTCCTCACAGCCATTGTTGGATCCTCCTCCAATCCATCTTCTACCAATCCAGCTGAATATATGCATACAAATGGACCGCAATCATAATCGTTGTTCTGATATATGGCCGGTACACACTCGCTATCAAACTCTAGGGGGCGATCAAACAAGAATTTGTTGATAATACCATGGAGCTTCTCTCCCATCGCCATTGTCTCATTCTTCAACACGCTCTCTTTGTGGGGGTGGAATATAATGGCAATTCCATCTTCTATCGAGACTCCATACAAGACCCAGTGAGCATTGCGCACATTTAATGGGCAGAGCAAGAAGTTACATGAATTCAGATATTGTTTTTCAAAGCCCATGAATTGCTTAACTCTACTTCTGTTGTTCAACATGGTGTTGGAGTCCACTGGGCTCACATATTCTTCTGTCACCAGAGCTACATGGTTTCTAAAGTAAAAATCAATGTGCTTACTATTAAACCACATTGAGTTGACTGTTGTCATCACCTTTGGAACCTGCACACTCTCTATCATGCATTCATCATCCACATATGAGAGTGGGCAATCCATCCCTGCTTTTGTTGATGGGATTGACTCATCCGGTCATTGTGAGAATTTCTTTGTTTCTGGAGATTGTTTCTTCACTATTTTGCCCTTCTTGTCAACAAGAAAGAACCCATCTTCATACAAAACATCTATCATCTCCATCTTCTTCTTCACCAGGCCTGGTTTCTTTTCTGACTTAAGAATCGTTTTAGAAACCGGTCCTGGTCTCTTGGTGTTCTTCACAACTGTTGGTGGTGTCTTTGAAGTCACTAACCCCAGGTGGTGCCTCATTCTTTTGTATTTGTTGTGTTGATCGAGACGCAGGTGATTGAGTGAAGATATCCTGAACCAAGTGAGCAGTCTGTGATGTTCGTTTGTTCTCAATCATATTTTCCAAGTCCGGTGTGATTGAACCCTTTGGAATGTAGTCTTTACTTGATGTTAGGTTGGGAATTATCATCCATTTTAAATCAAAAAGAAATTAAGACTTGCAAAATTTATTAATCTACAACAGGTTAAATTTGTTATTTAAACAAATTTTCATTTTTTTTATTTTCTTTTTTTTAATTCTATTTTCCATTTTTTTAATTTCGATTATAATTCGAAATTTTTAAAAACTAAAATTCTTATTTTCGAAAATTAAAAAATTAACAACGACACTCTCTTACACTTGATAAAGGTTCTTCTTCTGACGAAGGAAAAGATGTAGTGCTCGAATCCATACAATCAAACATTGGTGGTGGTATAGTTCGATTATATGAGATTGGTGAGCTCACAATCTCAACATCAGCATTCTGTTCCTCTTCATCTTCAGTTTCATCATTTTATGTTCCTGTCTTTCATCAATTCTTTGGCGAAGGTGACTTGATAACTCCTCCTCACACACCGAGGTGCCCCATCAGCTTAGGAGCTCCTCTAGGACAGCTGAACGAAACTTTTCAGGTTGTCCGCCTCTCATAAATACTCCGTCCGTTGTAACATTCACCAAGTTAGAGTAATGTATTTCCAACTCTAGGTTATCCAGAATGGCAAGTTGAATTTTGTCATCAAGTTCTGGGCCTTTTCTGTTTTCCGTGGTGGCAGCGGTTTCTGTGTCTTGATCCAATTATCGCTTTCCGTTTCCGTTGGTTTGAGATCATGTTACGTAATCATTATCGGGTTCATCATCTTCTTCCTTTTCATCTTTCAAATCTTCTCTGTCTTACTCTTCTCCATATTGCTTTTTTTCATCATTCTCTTCTATATCGACTTCTACATTCGATTAAATTTGTTGAGCAAGTTCTTTCATTTCTGTAATTTCTTCATTATCTCCACTGTCTATGACTCTTGGAGATGCAAGCTGATGAATTACTGATTCCGGTTCACCTTGTGCATCTTCCTTATAGAGACTTGTTCGAGTCCTGCAACTTGGTTAGCTCCTGTTGCCGCACTCTCTACCATCTGAGTGTCCGCAATTGATTTACGTCTTCTGATCACGTCTACCGAGTGAAATATTCGGATTTTGTGCTCAGATATAATTTACCTTTCCTAGTTGGAAAATTTTCAGGCGTAGCCACCTTCTGTTCCTCTATCTTTGAGGGTTGATTGGATTGCTGCTTTTTCTCAAAATCTCCTCCAATATCTTTTGTCAGACGATTAATCAATTTCTCAATTTGGACAGGCATAACCAAAAACGTGGGGCATAGAAATGATCGATTGTTACTAAAAAGCAGTAAAGAGGAAATAGCAGTTACTAATAGCAGTAATTCAGAAATCCGCCTCACGTTTTTGGTTAGGTATAAAATTTCTAACATGTCTAGAAAAAAAATTATTTTCCTCTTTTTAGTGCATTGGTAATACTTGAAAAACGTGGTTGTTTTTATAAAAATTTTTTTTATTAATAATATTATTATAGGTATATTTAATATAATAATAGTGTATAATAATGAAAATCATTCACCTTTTTATACTTTAAAAGGTATAATCATTCACCTTTACTTCACCGGTAGTTACTTTATGATCAGCCTGTATACCTCTTCTCAGTGTGTCATCATCGATCTCTCCCAAATAAAGGTCAAAAATACTTTCCTTGCATTTTAAATATCAATATAATTGTCAAAACTGACAATCGATGATAAATAATAAATGATTTTGTTTGTTTTTAAGGACAAATTACAGGGTGCGGCAGCTATTTGAGAACACGTAATATAGACACCATATCTTTTTGTGTGTTATAATTACATAATTTTATTTTTGCTGGTAGACATGGTAGAAGCTACTCTTACGAATGAAATGAAAAGGCATGCAGTTATTGTGTCATTAGGACACACCGATTCAGAAATTGCTACATTTTTGAAAGTCGCCCGGTCGTTTGTTTTTAAAGTTCGTACAGAATTAGGAGCTGCGAAGGGTGATGGGGCTGAAGCTTCGCAACGGAAA
>MQRK01250513.1:20004-41240 GCA_001938485.1 Girardia tigrina
AAAATATAGTAATAATTATAAATTAAATAATAATAATAATAATAACTAAATAGTTTAAATTTTAATATTATAAGTAATAATGCTAAAATAATAATAATATAATAAAATACTAATAATAACATAATCATAATTTTATTATACAGATTTAAATATAATAGATCATATTGAATATAATAATGATAGTAATATTTATAAATTAATAATAATAATAATATAAATTATTATGTAATAATATTTATATATTTTACTTAATATCTCTAATAACTACCCCTAGTCCCTGAGCACTGAGCTCAAACAAAAGGGTAGTTTCAGAGAGATGGATCAACACGTTTATTTTTTTTTTTATTTTCAGCTTCCGAACCTTAACATGTATGAATTGTTATTTTTGTAGTGAGGCGGAACTTTGCTTTACTTCTGACACCAACGTATTACGGAAACGAGCTAATGGGGTCGAAGAAATTTATTAACTCGTCTATGTAACCCCGTTACTAATATAATAAATAAAAAAAAGTATATAAATGATTGAAAACACTATAATTACAAATAACAATTAACTGAAGGAAAATTGAATAGGAAATAAGGGGACAGTTGTCTAACACAAGAGGATAAAGTCACAAGAGTAAAAATATCACGAAATTTAATACAGTGAAAACGATAATTACTTTTGAGTTTGATGTTCAGTTAATTTGACGAACGTGGCGAGGTATTGTGGTAAAGAACTGTGCAGTAGAACTACTTTGTTAGGACGGGGAAACTGTATTACTCAAGTGATTATCCTTGTTTGATTGAACGTTGTCTGGGACTGCGGAAACTTGCTGGTCGAAATTGACTGTTTCCTTGCACGAAAGATAATCTGGTGCATCAATTAATTTAGCATACGACGGCTTCTGCAATGGATTTTTGATTTAATTGGTAGAAATTGCCATTTTTTTGGAAAGGAATTTGTTATGAATTCGTCGTTATAAAAATAATTAATGATCGATATTATCGATCATTTTTTGAATTCATTTAATATTACCATGAGCAATATTATATTTCACGTAAGACATAAAGAACACATTTTAATTTATTCCTCGCTAAATAAATCAATATTTTAAACCTGAATTTCTTCTTTGAAAAATATAGACACAGAAGCCACAACAGTAGATTTACTTGAAAAATAAAAATATTTTTTAATTATCGACAGATATTGCGGACTTTGATACTGAATAATGAATGAAACCTTAGAATTTTGTATTCTCGTAAAGGTCATTTGAAATCCTTTATGAGTATTCTTGACAGATATAAACATAAAAAAAACAAATTGTTTTATCGCACAAAAAAAACACACGAAAGTAAAAAAAATAATAGCTGTGTGTCACAAAAACAGAAACAACACGCGCACGCACTCAAACACTCAGACGGAATGGTACGTCGGTGAAAAAAACCCAAAGTCTGCAACAGGTACTACTGGACAGATGGATTTGGAAATTCGAACCATCAAAGGAGATCCATTTTGATATAGGTATAGCATTCGAATCGACACTGTTCAAAGACACACTGAAGAGATTTAAAACAGTAATAATTTACTCCAGTCCTTATCATCACAATACCCATGGCATCATTAAAACACAATTTAGAACTATTAGAGATGCTATGAACATAAGGATAAAAGATCAAGCCCACAAAGATTGAACGGAAATTTTGCCAGAAGTAGAATTTATGATGAACAGCTCAATTCAAGCTACCACAGGTATCTCACCAGCAGAAATAATATTTGGTAGGAAGCTAATACATTGTTGGAAAGATACTAAGAAACAGAGTTGTAATAAGAAAGAAAAGAGCGAAAATACGATAGAAACAAAAAGAATATTTCATATGGGGGATAAAGTGTTGATAAAAAAAGAAAATGATACAAAGGAAGAAGATCGATATATGGGTCCAGCCACAGTAAAAAGCAGAAGACATAAAAGAAGTTATGAATTGGAGCTAGAAGATGGTAGAATTTTGATCAGAAATGCGAAATAGCTAAAGTCATTTAAATCGAGGGGGATGTGAGGAATATGGGGTGTGTAATTGTTTTTTGTAGTGTTTGCATGTTTAAATGTTGTGTGTTGATTTGGGATTGTGCCTCTCCTATCAGATGGATGATCAATATTTTACTTCTTATAATCTGAAACTAATTTATTTAAATTTAGATTTAATATTCAAATTTTTAATTTTTATTATTGCAACTTTTGAATAATTTTATTGATTTTATTTTTGTAAATTTTTAAATAATTAAAATCAAAGTTTTAAAAATGACTATAAAAATATTTTATTTCAGCCAATAAAATTTAAATTAAATATTTTTTTAATAAAATAATTTTTTCAAGAATAGTTCAGATTATAATGAGAGATAGTGAAAATTGATTGATGGATTATAGTGAAAGCAATAGTATTGATCATCATAAAGATTGTAAGAAATGTGAATGTAATAAATGTTCTGTCAAATGTGTGAGTTCTCTTAACAATGTTGATTTTAGTTTAAATTAAATTTTATAAAAAAGTGGAACGTTAATTTTCAAAATGAGGAGAATATACAAAATTCAGTTTAAAATAGCTTATCAGTATTTATAGTTCCCTATTTTATATATAAAGAATCTAGTCAAAAAGAAAACAAAGAAAATTTCCTCTACGAAAAATTGATTAAATAATTGTTTTTTGTGTTAGAAATAAAATTTTGGTGTTAATGAATTATAATCTTGATCAAGAACCCAACAGTATCGAACAGCGAACAATCTCTACACATTCCTTCGTCGATTATCTATCTATTACTTTCACAATTATTACATTTTGAAACTTCATTTACGACTATTTTATTGCAATCAGAAAATCTCGAATGATTCAGATAATTCGATGAATTCTGAGGTTATAGGATTTATCATTCGTATTCCTACATCTTGGCCTCCTCTTTTTATTTTGTGACCTGGAAGAGCTTTCAACCATAATCTCAAACACTTTACAGATGGAACATCATTTTTCTCCGAAACTCACTTCGTTATCGCATATTTCCCATTCTATCTTTCTAAATGCCTCAACATTTAATGATTCACATTTAACTTTTACGATCGTCTTTACATTCTTTTTGTTAGATTTTTTCAATTTTCTCCCCTTCCAGAATGGAACAATCATCCAAATTAAAATTTGTCGCAAAACAATTTTAATGTAAATCGTCGAAAATTGTTTTTGTCTCGTTTAAGTTTTCATTCGAAAGCATTTGTGATTTTGCTTGGACTGGTGTTTGATCATGATTATTTGGCGTGTTGTATAGTTGTATAGTTGTTGGTTGTGGCTATGTTTTCTGGTATAATGTCTAGTATCAGTTTTTTAGATATTGTTCATTGTTGTTTTTTGTTAATTGATTGTCGTTTTTATCTAATGCGATTTTTTCTACATTGGTTGGATACTCTACTTCTTGTTTGTGGATTTCTATGTTGTTAATGGCCTTTTGGCTTGATGTATTCATATTTTCCCGATATGATGTTTTCGAGGTTGAATTGCTTATGTTGTACCTGTAAGATGTATCGTTGACATTGCTTGCATTTGTGTTCGTGATGTTCGTTTTGGTATATTTGTTTGTCATTTTTGTTTCCAGATCTTATAGTAATTTCTTGTTATTTTGGTTCTCGGAATGTATACTAGTATCAGTTTGTTTGTTTGGTTTTGTGTCAAGTATGTAATTTCTTTGAAAGGAATTGAGTGTTCTTCCGGTAATATTTTGTTTTTGCAGTCGACTAGTAATTCGAATTCAGTGAGAAAATCAGCGCCAATAATTACTCTAAGAAAATCTGCATTGAGAAACTTCCAACTGTAACTTTTATTTCCTATGATAAGGCTTAATGTTTTGAAGCCGTGTGTTTTGATTTCAGTTTCGTTTGCAGCGTAAATCTTTGCGTGTGGTTTTTTGGATGTGTCTAGATAAATATAAATAGTACAAATAATAATATAAATAACGTGAACAAGAGCATAATAACAATATAATGCATAAAAATGTAATGTTAATATACGAAATAGTATAATGATGACATGCATAAATAAAAATAAATATTCTATTCAAGTTGTGGTGGCTATTCTGGGCAGTCACCAGGAGGTAGCATCCTCAAGTACAACTTCCCGGGTGGTACTGTTCCAGAATAGTTTGGAGGTATCGGCAGATATCACATTTTCTATTCTTGTAATATATGATTAAAAACTTTCAAACAATACTACTTACTTAGGAAAATGTCATTCATCTTGACATATCAAATCTCACGAAGCACAGTGGATTTGCAATTGCATTGAAGAACATCACGTTTCTCTATTAAATCAACCAATCTTCTCAACTTACACATATTTTATGGGTCACTTTATCTTCATGAACTGCGATTTCTACTGCTATATTTGTGGGTATTGTGACGTTGCATGACAATCTTCTTTAATTATTTTTAATCAAGTTTCACGTGTTCGACAAAATTTGATATTTAATTCATGAAGGATAAGATATTCAACAATAATTAATTAAATTGATGAAAAGACGATTGAGTACGAAAACTTTGTTATTGAGAGGAATTCCAAAGCTGCTACTTCAAGTTCAAAAGAAATTTGAAGAAGAGTTTATTAAAAAATCTGTATATTAAAACAAACTTTTTTTAAAATAATTATTTAAATGAATACAATATTATTAAAATTCAATAATTACTTATCAGGGAAACCAAAATAAACGCGACACAACATAGCCCCTCCGTTGAAAAGGTAACTAAAAGTTACAAAAAAAACGAATACTTTATGAAGAAAAGCAAAAGTCTCCGAAAAATAAGTCAAATCAGTGGACAAATCAACCCAGCGGAAACGGTATCGTTGACAGCTACCATCGAACCATCAAGCGCATGATGGCGCGGAGTGGGATCCGGTTTAGGATATGGTATTGGGATACAACGTAACTACGAATTCGATTGGAAAGATTCCAGCGTTTACAGTATTTGCACAACGATAGTGATTGATGCTTCCTGTCGACTTCGAGGACTAACTCTGAAGGGACGGTGCAGTTGTGCAGACGAGCACGACTCAATAGAGACGAGCAGTTGTGAGTGAATTCTGCCAACCCTATCAAGTCTAAATTGATCGGATCTCGTTCTACTTGTCAGACGTGTATCTTAGGACTGGTAAACAATGCCAGTTTGGGGACTATCGAATTTGCAAGCGGTCCCTGGATTGACATATACAGGGGCTACAGTGACAGCTCGGATAAGGAGAACGAGCAGACATTGGATAGCACACCGAGCGCCGTTGAAGGCAGTCAGACTCAATCCGATGAGTTGTGGGAACCGAGGTTGAATTGAGCAACATTTCTGCCGGCGAGATTCACTGATTACGTGTGCACAGGAGCGAAAATGCCTGAGAAGAGCGTGATTCTCCCGTGCATATATGGTGTATGAGTTTATGCCTTGCAGGCAAAGGAGAGTGTATTTAATAAATTGTTATCTCTATTTTATCATTCACCTTTTGAGACGAAATTGACTTTGATTAATAAACGAAATTTGATTTTTTTATAACAGGTCTTGTGTTCGGATTTTTTAATTGAAATCTGATATATATTTGTTTCAAAATTCTCAATGATGACCAGTTTGAATAATATAAAATGAGCTCAGCACAAAATTCCTGAGCACTATGACTCTACTACTGTCCAGTCTTCGGGTCAACCTGGATATGGAATGCATCAAATATTATAAAATATAATTAATAAATAGTTATGAAAATCGCATAATATTAAAAAACTATTAAGTCGATTTTGAGTGAAATGTATATACATTTTTAAAATATTGAAAATTCATAAGTGTTTCATAGTGAAAAATCGTTACGTAAAATGGGAATTCTTGCTTGAATCAGTTTGGGCACAGACAGAATTTAGGAAATCTGAGGTTAATTGCATCAACAAAATGGGAAAAGCAAAAAAAAGTATAATTTATTTGTTGATTGGTTAACAGGTAAAATAAACAATCTGCCAAATTATATTTCGATTTGGGGATGTCTCGTTTGTTCTTTAAGACCACTTCTCGATTTTATCTTTTATTTGTGAAAAAGTCTTCTTGATATGAAGTTTTTAGGAATATCAAGTACGTTGTGGTTTAAAAATTTTACCATTTTTATTTTATCCTCAGTATTTTCCTTGATCCTACTTTTATCCTTCAAAGTCAATGCCGACCCATATGTAACTCAGTTATCCAAATTTCCTCATCCAATTTGGTCCCCTTTTGATTTGCAAATAAATTTCAAAAGCAAAAACGCAAAACCAAAACCTAATTTGCCTTGTAAAGTTACAATTCAAATAAGGGATGGAAATCAAAATGTGAAGGAAAGATTGGTATTTAATGAAGGCAAAAGCCTACCTTCTGATGGAAAGATGAAAGGTACCTTTGTCAATCAACTTCTATGGAAAACTAAGTTCAAACCTTTTTCAATGTCCCTATCATTTTTATTCAAGAAATCGTCAAATAATAAAATTTTACAAATTTATTGTGATTATGTGGTTCAAAACAACATAAAACAAAAGATGGAAACAGAAAAACTATATTCTTCTTTGATTTTACTGACTCCTTTTTCAGAAATGAGGTTATTGGTGAATTCGATAGAAAAAGTTGTCATATTAAAAGATGGAGACCTGGCCATGGCTGTTTGCCAATCTTTCGATTCCACCGGCGACCTGAAACCAATTTTTTTGAACTTCTCCCAATTTGTTATTAAATATAGCAATTATAATCTAGAAAAAATGAAACGAGTGATGACATTTAAGGTATCGTTGTCAGATCATGGAAAGGAGGTACAATGTAAATTGGGAGACACTCTAAAATCGGTCAAAATTCTTGTAAAAAGTAAGCATAGTACATTTGGTATTGATATAGGCCAAGATGGACTTCCCTAAATCATATTTCAATAAATGAATAAAATCGAAAGAGGCATCCATGCTAAATTTTTCAAAGAGATGATTAAGCCATATTTAATCAATTTTAAAACAATTAATAAATATCTTAGTGACACGGTCAAGTCCGATTTTTTTCATTGATTTCTATACATTTTAATACTGTTTATCTTTACGTCGTTTAACTCATATTATCGTTTATCTCAAATCGCATTTACAAGTTATCATTGAACTAAACGTTTTTTATAAAAAATAAAATATTTTATAATAAAAAATGTTAATTAATTATTAAATATAGTTAATTAAATATTCTTTAGCTTAAAATATATGTAATTATGGGTAGATATTTTAAATATCTGGGGGAATACAGAAGAATAACTATTCAGTATAATTTATCCGTATAAAAAATGACAATTTAAAAGCACAAACTGCGCTGGAAACCTTAACAAAACTACAGAGACTTAGAATTGGACTTCATCATCATCCTCCATACTTATAAGACCCTGTCTCAACTGACAACTATTTCTTCCTCAATTCAAACAAATTTTTGATAGGAAAATAATTCAATCTCGAAGATGCCGTAAAAATGGCCATCCCGAAATTTATGACCTCAACAAGCTGCCGCTCAAATTGCAAAGACCTGTCGTTAATATGGGTACATACTTTAATGAATGAATAAGTATTCGTATTTTTGGTAAATTATCAATATACATTGACTTTAGTTCTACAAATTTCATACTTGAAGACCAAATAATCAAACTGGCAAGGATTGGTTATAAAATTCAGTTTTGGATATTCCAATTTTAAGATCGTCACATCTAACGAGCTTGAGAAACAGGAAAATAACAACATTCAACTGCACATAAACATATCAAACATCTTTATTTTTTAATAATAATAATAATCTTTATTTTTTCTCAGTTTTCACAATTTAAATGAAAAAAAATTATCGGATCATCAGAAAATCTGTACATTGCTTTTTATTCGTCACATTGATCATTAGACACTGGAAATTATATATGGATTTTTCACCAGAATATAATCAGAAAAAATTTTACTGTAAAAACTGAAATATCCCCCCACAATTATTCAAAAACCAAATCTTCATCAGTGAATGGTGATGCTCTGTTTACGTGGGTAGAAAAGATACGGTATACTACGAGCAACTATACTGAGCGTCAAATCTTTTAAAACATTAAATCTTTTTGTCTATCTCTTTTGATTTGTATTATATATAAATAAAAATAGTGGCACTATGCAAGTAATACATACTTTCGCCGATAGTGAATATTAAAATACAGTTTGACGTCCTTAATATTTATTTACTTAANNATATTGAAAATGGTTCAAATTAAAAACGACAAATCTTTTAAAACATTAATATATTTTCTTCAACAAACATTTAATTGTACAAATTTCCTCTAACTTTCAATACCTTGCACAAACGGGGTTTTATTGATTATATAGATTTTTCACTTTGTCTCTGCTTTTGGTATTTAAGTCATCAATTACCTCCTTTATTTTTTTGATTAATTCATCTTTTTTATTAAACTGTTTTCCATCATACAACAAATCTGATATTGTTTTCCAACAGTCTTCAACGATATTCAAATCGGGACTTTTCGCCGGCCAATCAAGTACTGAAATATTGCTTTCTTTCAAGAATCTTTGAACGACCTTACTCTTGTGAACACTGCTGTTATCTTCTTGAAAGCAGAAGTCACTTCCATAATTAAGTTTCATTATCGGAATTATCATTTCTTTAAGCAATTCTATATATTTTTAGAATTAAAGATGCCTTCTAATACTTTGAATACCATGAGACCATTTGGCATGGTCATCAACCAGACCATGACACCACCACCATGGCATTGTCTTTTAATTCGGGTAGTCAAATTTGAATCATACATATAAGATCTCCCGTCATCAGGACCGTCTAACGAAAATCGCTTTTCGTCACTAAATATTGTTGTTTCCCATTTTTGGTTTTTTGTAATCCACTCAGTTATTATTTCTAAACGTTTTTCTTATAAATTATAATATCTAACATAATATCTAACATATTTTTTCTAAAAATGTTCAAGTTCCCATTGAAGTGTTTAATAACTTTAGAAACTGTTTTCTGACTTAATTGTGAATTTTCTTGAAATAAACGAATAATTAATCCGCAAATTCCTGTTTCTGACTACATGTTCATGAAAAATGAAATTTAAAAAGGAATACTAAAATGAATTTTATTTTGATTTATTCAAACCAGAGCCTACTTGATTAGTGTGAAAAGTGCTTGCAACATCAATATCAGAATTCATTTTTAACACCAAAATTTATTAATATATCAAAAATTCCCATATTTAAACAAATTTTCCTGTTAATTTAATTATCTCACCACTAATTAATCTATTAAATTCTTTTCGAATCAATTTTTTAAAATCTTTAAAAAATTTTTAAAAATTTTAAACTTTAAATCTATTAAATAATTTTCACATTTAAATTAAAAATTTATTTTAAAATTTATTTAAAATTGTTTCATAACTTCTATTAAAATATATAAATTGTTATGACTGGAAAAATATTTTTATTTATTAATAAATATTTAATATCTAATGGTTTTCTTAACATTTTTAATTTTAAGATATGTAATAGATACATTAAAAAACATTTTTTTAATAGATATTTAATTTTTTATGATTTTCTTTTATTATATAATTTTTAAAATATTTAAAAAACACATTAAAAACATATTTTATTTTTAAATACGTATTTGATTTTTTAATGGTTGCTTTATTATATCATTTTCAATTTTAAAATATTTAATAAGCATATTAATATTAAAATATTTTACATTTCAAATTAAAAAATATTTTGGCGAGATGCAAATTTAGTTATAGAGATTTAAAGTTAGTAATAATTTTCCCATTCATTCCTTAACTCTAATTGCTTAACTCAATTTATCGCCTATCTCATTTTTTTTCAAAGTACCGATTTTCAATTCTCTAGAGATTTCAATACATTTCAATTATGTTTATCTCGAAGTCATTTAAGTTAAATTATTGTTTATCTTAAATCATTTTTACTCAAACACCAATAAATCGTTTATCTCAAATCGTGATTACAGGTCATCAATAAACTGAAGTTTTTTTATAAAAATAATTTTTATAATAAAAAAATGTTAATGGAATATAAAATATTCTTTTGCTTAAATTAATTGTAATTACGGGTAATATTTTACATTATTAAGATGTACGAAAGAGTATTCATTATATCTAATATAACTTCCAAATGCAAGCTTCACTGGAAGATTATTGTTGATAAAATGAGAATTGTTGAGTATGCGACAATTAATTTTATAGTAGAAGAAAATGTTATTGCTTCTCATTTTTCCATTCTTTTTATTAGGTTACTTTATATTTATAGAGGGTTTTTAAGGTTTCCAGATGGGTGTAACGTAAGAAATGTGGGTGTACAGTATAGCATATTTATTTTTATTCAAAATTGTTACATCACATATGCAACCTGGATTTAAAGGGTTAGGAACGAAAGAATGTCATATACTTATTAAATAAGTATACAATTATAAATTAACATGTGTATGAGCGTGCATGTGCGAGAGGAAAAGAGTTGCGAGGGGTTGGTTTGTTGGACAAAAGCATAAGCAGTCCATCGATTCTGATTATTATGTGAGAGAGAGAGAGAGTACACAAGTCTGACATTGACTGGTCCCCGGTTTTTATATGTTAGGATATCTGCATCATGTCAGTCTGGATGATTTTTTTAGTCCGGACAAGACTCTTGTGTTTTGTTAGCCAAGGAAGATGGACCAAATTCAGAGATTGATATTCTTTGTCAACTAGAACTAAAGTAGCTCCCTCGAACACCTGGTAATAGACACGCCCCAAGCATCATGGATCACTCTAAAAACCAGACTTTCTAAATCAGCAATAGACACCAAATTATTTGGTAAAAAAATTGAATTTTTCGGAATTTCACTGTCATCACAAAATTACATCGCACTGAAACACATTAAAATTCTCCTCTTAACCGACCGATCATTTTGTCACCCTAATCTGCTTAATTGAACAATTAATTTGAATTTTCAACCCGAAATATCGACATGATATCGATTAAATCGTTAAATATTTTGAATTTGTTAATCGATTGTTGAGGGATTTTTATTCACATAAAGCAATGATTTTAGATAAAGATTTTTTTGAATTACTAGTTATTTATTAAAAGGCGTTGAATTCAGTTATAATTAATACACAGTATATAAATGATAAAAAGGGTCGTAAAGTTTTGCATAAATATTATTTGCCAATGATTCAATACTTATTTATAAAAGAAAATATATTATTTTTTAATCCAAATTTTTCTTTTAGAAAACAATGATCCCTCAGATAGATTATCCAAACTTGAGACATCTTTTGTTACTGTCGTGGAGGAAATGGAAACGTTGAAGGAAGAAATGAGAAACATTATTGCATTTTGTAAGAAGGAGATTAGTAATTTAACGAATCTGGTAACGAACTTTAAAACGAATAGCTCGAAAATTAGAAGGGATACTTATTCCTTCAGTTGGATTATCAAAAGATTTACATTTCTAAGAAATTATAAAAGTGAAGAAAGTGTCTATAGTCCCTACTTCAGCAACAATGTTTATAAAATGTATCTTTTGGTTAAATTTATGAAAATCAGTGGATTACAAGTTTATATATACTTTATTGGAATAAATAAAAGGAAAGAGGCTTGGCCTCTCAATGTGTTTGTCACAATCACAATGATCAACTCCAAAGAATCAAAAAGTTATGCCAATCTTACTAAATTAGTTTCCATTGCAGCCAGTTTCGGCAGAAGTCAAATGTTTATTTTTAGTTATTCTTCTCTCGGTGTCATAAAGAATGACTGTGTGACCGTAAAATGTCACTTAATTTTTTAATTTTAATGTTAATAAATGAATTTATTTGATTTCCAAAACATTTCATAATATAAGCACGAAGATTGTATTTCCTTGTTACTATTACCGTTAGGCGGTAACTATAATCGTCGATAAATAGATATATAGTATGGGAAGTTAGTTAAATTTTCATTTCGTCTTATAATTTAAGATGTTTTAAATTCAAAATTAAAAAAATTAAATAATTCTTAAAGTTTTAAAATTTAAAAAGAACTAAAATGTTTTGAGAAAATACCGTTTTAAACTTAAGTAACATTGATTTAACCGATGATGAATTAAATATATGAAAGTATGGTCCAAAGCATGGTATTAGAAGAAAATTAATAAATTTAAACTTCAATCCAAGGTTGAAACATTGTTTAATATTTTAATTATGAATGTTCCAAAATTAAATAAAAGCGTGGATTTTGAAAATTTAAAACACGTATTTTTAATAGTGCAAATAAATATTTAAATTATCAAAGGAAACTATTGATAAATTAATTGACAAAAAAAATAATACTAAACTTTTTTTTAAAAAAACAAGCAAAAATTAAATTATTATAAAAAACTAAAAAAAATGTTTACATAAATAACAATCGATAAATTTTAATAGTAAAATAATTAATGTAATTTTAAGAATAAGAATTTTTAAATAAATAATAAACGGATTAAAAGTTATAATATTTTTAAGAAATAATTATTTAAATAGAGTTTTTCGTAAATTAGAATTTTATAGTTTAATGATAAAATTTTATAAATATTATCTAAAAATAAATTTTATAATTTTAAGGTTAATTGTAAAAATTAAATTGAGACAAAAATTTAATAAACAGAGTTTGGGCGAAATGATTACTAAGAAATTGTTTTGCTTTGTCAGAAGAAATTTTTTTGGTGGTGTTGGAACGATTCACTTGGCGATCAAAACAACCGACCGCTACATCGGTCATGTCGAGGCCCGGAACCACTCAAGTGGAAATATTATTCAAATTAATTATTTTGTTCGATCATTCAGTCGTTATCACCAACCAATATCAGTCCAACAAAACACTGCACCTTGGTCAAATACAGACGACAATGAAGTGGGTACATCTTGGAACAATAAAAGGCCGTCTACATTGGATAATAAAGATAATAAATTTTAATTTGTCTAAATATTCAAAGGTTTCATCTTCCATAAATATTGATCAATTAGTATCGAGGGTTCATCTAAATCTAATTAATACATCCAGTCAATTCTCGGAAAGAATGGAATTGTTATGGTGTCTCTCCAACCAAGATGACTGATTAATATTGTAATTTTTATTATCCGAAACTAATTTGATTTCGATTTAGAATTATTGTTTATATTTATTTTTAATTTAAAATCCTTGTAAATTTATAAATAATTTGATAAAATTTTAACCATTGAAATTTGTGGGAAATATTTTTAAGTCGTCGAATTGGTTCAAATGATCGAATAAAAATTATTAATCTTTTCTAACAATGTAAATTACTGAAAGCTCAACTTTGGATTGCTTAACAGTGATCAAGATTGATTTCTTATAAAAATTGTAATCAATGTGTGAGTTCCCTTAACAATTATATTTTATTTTATGTTCTTTTAATTAATTATCTCTTAGTAATTTATTTTTTTAATTTAAGTTGACATTTTTTAATTAGTTTGAAAGATATTTTATTTCGATTTTTATTTTATGGTTACCTCCAATCAGAATTCCGAATGTTTATCCACTTTGACACAGACTATTTATTTAGAGTTTTGGCAAAGATATCCTTTTCTTTCAATAGACGAACTCCTGAAAGATCTTCTGATGAGAACAAAAAAATAAATAATAGTATTATTAATATAATAATGATTATTCCAAGAATAAAACATATGACAGAGTGGTTGAAATTGGTATATCCTTAAAATAAAAATTGTCAAAATAGCTTATTCAAAGCAGAATTTTTATTTAAAATATGAAAAAAATAAAAAATTCTATTTTCACTTTAATAAATATTCTATAACTAAAATTAAAAAAAATAAAATCTATAGTTTTTTGTCTGAAAAAGTTTTCAGTATCTTAAAATTTAGTAAATTATTATTATATAGTAAAAAATTTATAAGTATAGGTATTTTTTAAAACAATTTAAATTTATTATAATGTTTTAAAAATATATCGTATAATCGCGCAGATAATTCACAAGAACGCATAAGTCGCACATGAGTTTTTTTTTAAAAAATGCACTTTGTTGACAGATTATATTGGTCGTATAAGTTGCCACTACTTTTGTTTCTTTTCAACTTTCATTTTTTATCACATAGGTCGCGACTTATCTGCGCGATAATACAGTACTTTTTAGTTATATATTGTAATTTTTTGATAATATTATTTTAATTAATATTAGTTTTAACATTTGTAACTAAATAATTTATTTTTAAGAACGTTCAAAACAAAAAAGTTTTGTAACATTATTTTTAAATAAATTCAAATAAATAGATTAATTCAAATGGTATTTAAATAAAGCAAATTTTAAACTTTCTTCTGTAAGACATTTCTAGATGCCATTGAAAACGAGTCATCTTAATTGTAAAATTTATTAAAAATAAATAATAATTATATATTATCAAAATGTATCGCAGTAATCTATTATTACGAATTACTTTATAATAAACACAGTTAACATTTTAAGAAAATTATTTATAAAAAAATTTAAATGATAAAATTATTTATAGAAAAATAAAATAGTGTATTAAATCAGTTTAAAGTTTTGATAAATTAAGTTTCTTGTTAAATCAAAGTGAATATATTAGATTTTTTCTTGAATCCTTAATTAAGTTTGTATTGTAAGAATATATTTTTATTTGTAAAATAATTTACCGTTTTTATAGGGTAATTATTCCTCTAAAATTAAAAGGTACTTTATTTAAACACTCTTACATCATTTTATTCCAAAATATTTAAATTATTTCTAGCTGAAATTTATTATTTTCAAAAATTATATACTTAATATATAATTGAGTAATTTATTTCAATTATATTACGAAACTTGATTTCAAAATTCGATTTCAAATTTTTTTAATAGTTTTTAAAATATTTAAATTTTATCGGCGAAAAGAAAATTACCTAACTCCTCATAAATATAATTATTATTATAGCTATTATTATTATTATTATTGGAAAAGTAAAATGACATTTCAGAAAATGATTCTATCAAATAAGCTTAGAATTTTTTAATAACATAACAAAATACAAATGTAGGTTAAATTAGTTTACAATTAACAATTCAATTTATATTTTTACATTAAAAATGTGACATAATTAAATTTAGATTTTTTTTCATGCATTATAAAATGGCATTAAAAATCTGCATTAAAAGCACTCAAAAAATTCTTTATTCTTGATAGATCTCGTGCATGAAGATCCAATAAAACGGGACACTAATTGATACAATTCAAAATCGTCCACAAATATTCGTAATTTTAAGAAATATTGACATTGTTAAGTAAAAATAAATCAAAATAGTTGAATTATCGCAGATTAAATTGGTGTCGAAGGAAAAGAACAAAGAATTGATTCAGTAAAACAAATCTCAAGGTCGTTACGTGATTCATTTTAATTAATTACATATCGCTGAATTGTTTTAAAAACATTAAATTTAAATTAACTAAAAGTGCGCCACAAAAAGCGTAAATTCGATCACCGATTTCACTTTGATTTTTCTTAATTTGTTTTATCGATTATTTATTTTGTGTTGTCATTGATCTCTCTCTATTTTGTATGCATCAATGGACATTCGTGATTGAATGTCAAAAATTGAATGAAAATAATTTGTATAGTTCAATCTCCCAATTACGTACACACAGGTTGGAAAATTAAAATTTATGAAAATGAATAAATAATAATAAAATAACATTGTACAATTACTTCTGGATCGTTTTTAGGGCCTACCTGCGACTTACCTCTGTATTTAAATAAATATATGTATTTTGTTGCTAGTTTGCAACATTAAATTTAATCTACAACAATCATCGTTATAATTTTGTTTAATAATAATATTACAAAATAATGAAAGATTGTTTAATAAGTCGATTAGTTTGTTAGTAGCGTTTATGCCATTTTCATTATTATCAAATTCAATACTCATAATTCAACACCAAAATTTTCATTTCTAATTTTAAACTTTTGTATTTACTTGCTTCTTTTTAACTTTTAAATAATAAATTATTTTTACGAAATGCAAATTAAAATTAACCCCTAATATCCCCCTTCTTAAAGAATTTTCTCAATTTTTCCACGTTTCGATTTAAAACTTTTTTCGATTATTATTTGAATTAAAATTAATTTAATTATTGTCGATTTGAAATGTTGTTATTCGACAATTTTTAATTTATTTTAGTCAGATATTATTATTTAGTGAAACGATCTGTCGATGATTTGCAAAGTGGTATCTGGCATTTAGTCACACTGTCTGAAACTCGTGCGAGGGGGACAGACATTGTTGTTGGATATTATGGGATTGGTTACAACCGCAGTTTTGTTTTGGGGACAGCAATTTTCATGATGGAAGCGCCCAGGATTTTTAAATGTCTGATATATTGGCAGTTTTGCTGATATTTGTTTCAATGAAACCGAACTGAAAGTACTGTAATATTTGTAGTATTTAAAACTACAAATGAGCGATTGAATGAAATTCGTATCATAACTGTGTAGATTGTTTGATAGTAGTAGGTAGCAACGATTGAAATGTGGATGGTGCTAAGAAATTAGTGCTAGTTTGCTACCGGCATTTGAACTGAGTCACTACTGGACTGGAAAGTTGAGTACATTAATAGTTATGATTTTATTACATATCTGGTTGATCCTGCCAGTAGTCATATGCTTTCCTTTTTTAAAATTCTTCCATTTTCATGTATTACCTTTCATGTGTTTTCTCTATCACTTCATACGGCCAATCATATTTATTTTTACTCTTTATCCCCGTTTCCACATTGACAAGTACTTTATCTTCGATTTCGAAATTCCTTCTGGTTGCTGTTTCTTCTTTTTTGTTCAAAATACAATACACTCTCAGTGGTTTGTATTTTAAACTATAGTAAGTAAAATGAGTTAATTAGGGTTCTTGTTTCAAAAAAATATGTAAAATACCACTAGTGATTACGAAAAATATACTGGGGATATTTTATTGTAATAATACCGCCAATAATAAATATTGATAATAAAACAATCTCAATTATAACTGTAGTGACCCAGTCACATATATATTACTATTATATAATAATTTTATATATATATATATATATATATATATAAATCGATATTAATATTATTTATTTTTATGTTAATATTATCCTTGTGAGTATTGGGAATTTTCTGTACGGATTTCTCATAAAGCGATCGGAAATTTACGAAATCAGCGATTGCGATAGAACGAGCAT
The DNA here is from genome assembly GCA_001938485.1 of Girardia tigrina. Classification (NCBI taxonomy): domain Eukaryota; kingdom Metazoa; phylum Platyhelminthes; order Tricladida; family Dugesiidae; genus Girardia; species Girardia tigrina. Next base: position 37,270 of record MQRK01250513.1, read on the forward strand.
CCAGTGTCGACATTCACCGTACCGAAGAATCGTTCTATCGCTGTTGGATTATTATTTCCCCTAAAAGTGCATCTCTCCATATAATCTGTTTCCTCAAAATCTGGTTGTGCAACCAAACGATTCTCTGACGTTTCCATTGGCATTGTTACAACAGAAGATTGTTCATCGAAACCTTAGAACAATAAACACTAATCGAAATCGAGATTTATCCATGTCATTCTCTTTCTCTCGTATGTGATATTTTTGTTATATATGTTTATTTATATTGTATACAAAATAAAAGTTTTATAAATATTTATCTTTAATTTATTGTTACGTTAAAGGACTTCACTGAAAAATGTTTTCAGTTAGCTCTTTTACAATAACAATATATTAGTAATAACGAAATTTAATGTAATAAGTGTAATCACTTTGATCCATAATTAAAAATAAGCTAAATAACACTTTTTAACTAATGTTTATTTTTTTAACTCTGTTTTTATTTAAACAAATTTATTTAATTTTAATAATTGCATTTTAATACATTTTTAAAATTAAAGTATATTAGTCTGATATTAAGATTTAGGTATTAGGATTATGCCTACATACCTACCCTCCAAGTTTGACAAAAGCCGGTTTGGTTTGTCGATTAATACGCTTTCCTCTTTGCTTTGTCTGTAGATAGTAATAACTTTACCGTCTTTCGAGTGGTGAAGAACTTGAAAAGGGCCCTCGAATATTGACTATAAGGGACTTCTCAGTTCTTACTTTATCCTCACCTGTTTGCAGTTAAAAAGGTCTTTGGTTAAGAAACTCTTTTTGTCACCGTGGTTCCGAAATTCGTGGGAAAAATTTGGAACATCTATGATAGACTGATTAGAACTAAGAATAATAACATGGCCTGGTAGTCTTGTGGAGGTACCAAATAGTATCTGCGATGGTGAAAGGCCGGAGTCGTTGATTTTGTTTCTGAGGCCCAATAGAATGAGGGGTAACGTCTGTATCCATTCTTTATCCGCATTTGTTGAACTGGATTGAATAGCTTCTTTGAGTATCCAATGTAGTCGTTCTATGTTTCCATTGCTTTGTGGGTGATTTGGAGTCGTGTGGTGATGTTCAATGCCCTATCGGTTGCACAGGTTTCGGAAATCTGTTGATATGAACTGTCTGCCGTTGTCAATGATAATTTGCTCTGGTGTGCCAAAATGGGATATCCATTCTTTTTCTATGATATCAGTAACTTTTTTAGCTCCGATATCCTGCATCGGGAAGGCTTCCACCCAACCAGTGTCGCGGTGGATCATGGTGAAGAGGAACTTCTTTCCTCTAATTTCTATGAGAGATCCAACTAGGTCAATGTGAACCACTCTGAGTTTTCCTATATTCGTGATAATGCCTTGGGGGGATTTGGTGTGTCTTGTGATTTTATTTATTATCAATATTTCAGTTTAAAAGCATCTTTTACTTACAATTATTTTAAATACAATACAAATTTTAAATACAATTTAAATACAAAAAATAATTTACAGTATTCAAATTTTTATTATTATTACGATACATTAATGATAAAAGTTTTAATCTTTATTTCTTTTTACGAAAACTGTTTAGAATTAAGTATTTGTCAAATCTTTAATTTGCAGAATTTCAAACTAACTTTAAAATTTAAAATTATCTGTTTTTTTACTTTACATCTCTGGCAACAAAGTTCATTATTTTATTTTTTATATTAACTTTTTAAAATTAGTAAAAATATAATTATCCTTGTCTTTATATATTTTTTATATCAATTATTTAAAAATCCATTATTTCCTAATTAATTTCATTTTAAGTTTTTACTCTACAATTAAAATTTGATTATTTCCGAAGATAACTTTTTAAAATTAATTAAGATATATTTTTTAATTATAATTCCTTAAAAAACTTTTCATTTTAAATATTTCCTTATTTTAGAAATTCTTTATTAAAATTAAATGTTTCAAAAATTTTAAGAGTGAGCCTGGCCTTCACATTGTTATACTACTTTTACTATAAATATTGATATTTTGGAAGTCCTTTATATATATTAGTTTATTGCTTTTACTGGCTCTACTTCTGTCGAGGCTTTGTCTTTTAGGTGTTCTTCATCCATTACCGATTCTTCATATTCTTCTTCAATGTTCGCTACAAATCTTCTATTGTATCCTCTTCTTTTGTTTTCTCATTCTCTATATTGCCGTTGATTGTAGCTCCATCGTTGATAATTGTTATTCGAAGATCTGTGTTGGTTTCTTCCCCCGTTTAATCTGGTGAAACAATCGTCTTCCCGATGATCTATATTATAGCACCGTTCACATTCGATATTCGGACAGTTTTTTCTTACATATCACTGATTTCCACAAACATAGCATTCGATTTGTCTATTTTCTGTGAAGTTTTTTTATAAAATATCTCTCCATTCCACATTCAAAGCATCTCCTAGTTTCCCGTTGTCTATTTGTTACATTCGTGTATTGGTTTTTTCCCAGTTTCGATCATTAGTATATCTGTTCTTCTCTTTACCCCCGACTCTTGTTTGCTTCTGTTCAAATTCATTGTTATTTTGAGTCACAGTCTTCTTGTAGCTTCTTGGTCTGTACTGTGTCGCATTATCTCTCACTACATTTATCTGATCCTCTACATTCTTAATCTCGTGTATCATCTTTTCTTTTATTTGTTCTACTCCTTTTACATTATTCATCCGCACTTCTTTCTTGATATCCCTATCATCACAACAGTTCATTAATAATGTTTATATTATGCTTTCCTTTGACATGTTACGTTGCATAATTCTTTCTGTAATCTTTTCTATTTTTTCGAAAAAAACTTCAGGTATATCATCCTTCATCCTATGCCGGTAAGCTTCCGACCAATCCTCAAACAGAGAAAATGCTTTTCGAAGTCGATTTTTATAACCACTTATCGACTTGTCAACGGTATTATATTTTTCCTTTATGTCCCTGTCCAACAGACACAAGACAATGACGTCTTCTTTCGCTTTTGCCACTCCCGCGAATTGGAAGAATGTTTTACATTCTTCTATGGACGTCTCCACATTGTCACCTTTCCTGAATTTTTCAGGTAGTAATTGGTTCGTGAAGTTGTCCAAAGTAGCGTTGTTCGACATGTAAGTAGTGTTTATGCAACTTTTATTATCAAATTCCGAAGTCATAATTTAACACCACAAAATTTATTAATATACACAATTCACATATTTAAACAAATTTCTTAAAAATTCAATTATTTTTCCCAAAATTAATTCATTAAATTTTTTTGATTAAATTTTGAAATTTATGAAATTTAAACTTTAAAATATATTTGAATTTTTTAATAAAATTTTACGAAATTTAAACCTTAAATTATTTTACATTTTTACGAAACTTTATCATAAAAACTAATTAACTTAAATTTACAATAAATCCTTTTATTAAAAAAATTATTTTATAATATTAATCCGTTAATTATTTATTTAAAATTTATTTAAACTTATTTCATAACTTTTATTTAAATATATCAATTGTTATTAATGTAGGCATATTTTAAATAAGTACTTATTTTATCATATTTTACTCTACATTTTAATTTTTTAATTTATTTCTTTTAAATTTTCAAATTAAAAAAATAATAAACTAATTTGGCGAAAACTTAAATTTAAACTAACCCCTCATAAACTTGTTTTTTTCTATATTTATATAAATTTTATTCATTTTGATATCATAAATATTTTCGGTTTATGATAAAATGGTTTATTAATAATTTTTTATTAAATTAAAACATATTATCAACACTATATAATCTCTTTTAACAAATATGGAATACATTTCTTTTTAATACATATATTTATACATATTGTCCCTCAAGCGCCTTCCTACTTTTTCAGAAAAGAATTTTTATTAATTCATGAGACTATCAAAGGACAGAAGTAAAGTGATGACGTAAAGTGATATATATATATATATATATATATATATATATAT
>MQRK01250513.1:42915-56242 GCA_001938485.1 Girardia tigrina
TATATATATATATATATATATATATATATATATATATATATATATATATGTATTAAACAAGTTATACATTCAATTAATTAGGAAAATAAAATATTATTTATTAATAGAGGAAGAATGTGTAATTAAATTAAACATTCGTTGATTACCCCTAAACAAACAGTCACTTCAATACATCCATGATGACAATTATTCTATGAATAGATACCAACCACTGAATCAGGTCTTGAAAATAATATAATTTTAGAATAGAAAAAATTGCTACACAAATTTACTTGCGGATTAAGACAAAATGAATATGATGAACACAATTAAACAGCAAACAATAGACGATTTCCACCAAGGAAACCACATGCTCCTCGCACGGCAACAAATGAGTAGATGGGATGCTGGTTGGCTTGCCCATGTTCCTCCAATGGGTACAGGAAGCGATTTGCAACAGTAAATGCGATTCAACAAGTGATAATACGAATGTTAAGAAAAAACAATGATAACTACATTGATTATGATAAGCGCTACATTCTTTTCATTCCGCATGCTTCTTCCCTATGAGTTTAACTTTCTCTACTGACTCTTAACCAACAGAGCATTTGGATACAAGTAGGAGTAATTATATCACTCTTTCGAGACTATTGTTCTCAAATATTTGCATCTTATTGGTGTTCTTTATGCCCTACAGTCGCTGATGGAGCGCATTGCTGACGATTGACGAGGCCAATTGCGAACAGCGCATTGTCTAGCTTAGAATTTTGCAGTTATTTTTCAATATAATTGTGGAAAGAAATATTATTATTAATAATATTATTAATAATATTTTTATTATTTATTATTATTATTTATTATTATTATTTATTATTTATTATTTATTATTATTATTTATTATTTATTATTAGTAGCTTATTAATTTATTTCGTAAATTTTTCATTAATTAATTTAAATTATATTACGTAAATAATTTTCACAGTCAAAATGAACGACAAATAAAAAAATTTCAAGCGCAAACATTTTATATATTTAGTAAAAAAATATTTAATACATATAAAATTTTATAAAAAATATTTTTTTGCAAAAGTAAAACCGATTATTTTTGCTGTTAAATTTTAGAAATAAAATTCGTTTTGATATTTGAGACTGGAAGGAATATTCGGATGAGTTGATGTTCCAGCGAAGAACAATCTTCTTTCGGAGGATGACAGGACCTTGTGGAGTAGTGGAAATATTTACATAAAATGGAAATTTATTCCATACAATTAATAATAATTTAGAATTTGTAGCATAAATTATGTACAAACATATAAAATGCAAAATGAATGAGATAATCCATTGCAGTGACCCTTAAGTAACAGAGATCAAGATTATTTTAACCGGCAATAATTTTGTTATGTTATCTATACTCGTTTTGTTTAATTTGTTATTCATTAAAAAATCTTCAGGTGGCATCCTTCCATACCTTTTATATGTGAAGTTTGTATTCTATTTGTTAGGGGTTTTTTGGTGAAATTAAATTTTGGAATATTTAAAACGTAAACTCATATTTATAATTAAAATATATAAAAATAATTTATTTGTATAAGTTTTAGAAGAGTAATGTAAAAATGTAAATTTTAAGTGAAAAGTATTTTTACATTTATTGTTTAAAATCAAAAGAAAAAGTAAATAATTTACGAAATTAATTTTAGCATTTAAATGTACATTGAAAATGATTTTTAATATCCAAAATCAAATTGCAGATTGACAAAAAAATATAAACTATTTTTTATTTATTATACAGACCTTTCAAAATAAAATCAATGTAAAATCCTTAATTATTATATTGATATTTATATTTTAGAATTTTAAGAAATCTGGTTCAGGCAAATTGAAAATAGAGTTCCGCATAAATTTGTTTGTAAAATGTCACATGTGTTAGAAATAAAGTTTCGCTAATTAATGAATCCTGACTTTAATCAATAACCCGACACTATTTTTTGTCTGAAAATAGTTTCACCAAAGAAGAGAACAAGAAGATCATACCATATTAAAGTAAAATATCATTATTAAACATTGAAAATAACAATAGTAAATGATGAGAAAAAGAAGAATAAACAGTAAAGAATAGTAATCATAAGTTTTAAGAAAGGAAGGATAAGAAATCATAAAATTTGACTGTGTTTTGGATAACTTTTAAATATTCCTTTAAAAAATTTAAAGGACAATAAAAAACACTTCGTTTTTTTTCAATTGACCCCTGTTCCTTTTATGAAGACGAGTGTTGGTCGAGCTCCAGTAAGTGAATCCCTAAGGACTTGAGAACTAATTTGTGAAACTCCCTGAAATCGAGGAAAACGTATGCTTATAAAAGCCAATAGTTTAATAAACATGAACATTTTTTTCTGAAACTGACTTCTCAAAATGATGTATAAGATTTATCGACATATTAGAAGAAAGAACATTCTGGAAATATGAACACTAACATAATGCTCAAACATGATACTCTTTATAATTGAATTTTATATTCTAGTTAATCATCAAGTTCTTATAAAAAAAGAGTACGCGTATCGCCCGTACAGCTTTCGTACAAATAATTTGATGTACGATACGAGTAATATTTCACAGCAAGCAAAATACAATTTCGACCTCGTGTTGATGGTCCTGTAATCCATACTCCTCTTCCTGATAAACTATAGCCATTTTCAAAGCAAAGAGGTCAATTAAAGCTACATTTGTCAAAATGTTTTTAGAATCATTAAGTATACTTCTTAGAAATTCAGAAGAAAATTCTCGACTTAGATTCCATCTTATCACATCATTTACTCTGCCTAGAACAATTGTCACTCCCCTAAGAGTTATATTTAAATCATAGAGCTGTCTTGGTTTCTCTCTTCGTGCTTGTTCCGACTAAAATACTAAAATGTTCTTTTATACTAGTTTCTTTAAAAGTAATTCCAGGAGACTTCTTAATAGCAATTTTCAAATATATTCCTTTATTTCTGCTTTTAATTTATAAGCTGGGAGAGTTCTGCGGGTAATTCAATTTACGTATCCGTTTGACGATCTACTCACATAAATCGTTCGTTACTTGAGAATACATTCCACCGAATTCCCCAGCTATCCGGACATCGTGACAATTAGCCAACACAAAAGCAGAGACCAATTTGAAGGAAACGATCGTAAATATTTCTTGCAGAGAAAAAAAATGGTATGAGGAGTTCTTACCGCCTTCATGATAACCTCCTTGAGTGTGAACGTTTTGGAGATTAATATAATTGATAAAATATTTTATACATTTTCATTAGGAACTTAATACGCGCCTCTAAAATGCATGAAACGAATTACTTTAAAGTAAAATTAATTCTTTTTCCAAGATAAAATCAATTCAAAATGACATCAAATTTTCTATAAAATGTCGCTTGTCTATTTAATACAAGTGTGGCTTTTATAATGCACGAATACTGGGCAACCCTTCCCATCAAAGGATCTGAACCTCGAGAATGACATTATGGATACTTTTCTGACCACCTTAGCGAAGATAGATGTGCCTACCGAAGAGGCGGGGAGCCAACACTCGATGATTTTATTGTGAGGAAACGAATTGCCGAATAAATAATCATTTTAGAGGACGATTTTGAAGACTTTCTGTAAATTGATGTTGAAAAAGTACGAAAACAGGATACTTTACCATTAATAAACTGTTGAGATCTTTCCTAACACGAAGAGGTTAGAACATAGGAAATAATATAATTTTATAAACAATTTTTTGATCATTATTGTATTTTTAATCAATTGCGACGGTTAACCGTCCTTACAGAACAAATGATTATTAAAGAGAAAGTTGCTTGTGAAGTGAATGAGTCGCGTGATTTACGACATTGTTTTAACACTGCAATTACATGTGTAGAAAAAGTAGGTGAAGGGTCAACAGATGTCCCCCAATAATAATGTAGATGAATGCTAACAATGAATGAAACAAAAGATGAATGTAGATAATGTAAATTCCTCCCAATAATTATTAAATAATTTCCAAAAAAATACAGTTTAATCGGCTTAAGGACTTCACGTAAAATAATTTATTGACATCTAAAATATTATTTATTGATTATATATTTCGATAGAGCTATCTTCATCAACAGATCCCAGATCGTTTAGTTTTATTATTTATTTATAAAATATTAATTAGTAGTATGAATCGTGTGAGGAATATTTGGTGTGTGTATGTTTTTGTGTAGTGTTTGCGTGTTTAAATGTTGTGTGTTGATTTGGGATTGTGCCTCTCCTAATCAGATGGATGATCAATATTTTAATTCTTATAATCTGAAACTAATTTATTTAAATTTAGATTTTAATATTCAAATTTTTAGTTTTTATTATTGCAACTTTTAAATAATTTTAATGATTTTATTTTTGTAAATTTTTAAATAATTACAATCAAATTAATGTTTAAAAATGACTATAAAAATATTTTATTTCAGCCAATAAAGTTAAATTAAATATTTTTAAATAAAATAATCTTATCAAGTTAGTTCAGATTATAATGAGAGATATTGAAAATTGAGTGATGGATTATAGTGAAAGCAATACTATTGATCATCATAGAGATGAAAATGAATGTGAATGTAATAAATGTTTTATCAAATGTGTGAGTTCTCTTAACAAATCGGAAACCCACAACAAAGGGGTTAAAGGAACCTCCTCCAAATGAATCCCTTGTATAAAATCTTTGCAACATTGGTCCCAAGTCATTTCGTCCTGGATTCGTTCATCGCTTTACTGAGTCTTATTTACAATTAAATGAATTATTTCTCTTAATACTAATCAGGAACGAATAAATATTAACTGTCTCGAATTAACTGTCGAATTTTCAGTGGTGTCAGTTATTAAATGAACAAGAGCAACTCGGCCATAGATCTATTAAAACAGTTCATTAGATGAATCCATGTAAGCATTAAGTGGTGAAAACAAACGAAAATGTAAAAGGAATCTGAGTGTTAATTGACGACAGCTAAGCCGACACGAGAGAGTCCTCCTGGCTCGATGTGGACACCATGGCAAGGTTGTCCATGGAATTGGCGAATTGGGCTTCTAAAGACTTTACGACTTCCGAATTAAGACGATTGGATATTTGTAAGGGAAATCTTAACAAGTTGTATCGTGCTTGACTTTGGCAGGATATCAGATCGTCTTTCTGATAAAAAGAAGATCGAGCTCGTTTATTTGCGAACCATTTTTTGACCTAGAATTAATAAAATGATCAAATATTTCAGTTGAATTGATCTCACTTGAGGATAAGACAGTCCGCATAAGGTTGCCAAGTGTTTGGTCTCCTCGGTCGACGGATAGGGTTTGTGCTTGTGGTTGTCATACCATTCCAGTAGAATGTGATTCTGGAATGGACTGAAATTATTTCGATGTAAATTACGTTGACTTATTGAAGAATTTTCTGAGGCTTTAGGAACTGAAGAAGGAGGTTGATTTTCGAAAATACGTTGCTGGTAATTCGAGTCCTGATGAGACAACAGTTGCGGAGGAAAAATGAAATTGCTATTTGCAAAGTATTTAGCGGCTTGTAAGGACTGAATCTGAGCTGAAAAGTATCTTAACAGGAAAGACTGTGAAAGTCCCGGTGGCAAAGGATTCTTTGACAAAACATCGTACAGATAAGAGCGGCCATTAGGATAATTCGCAGAGTAATCTGGACCGAATCTCGTATCTGACTCGTCAAGACTCTTCTCTGTTGATAAATCTTTCGAATGTTTGATATCGGGTTTTATCTAAAAAATGTTAAGAAATGTTTAGACGATGTGCAAAGAGTGTTATAAATGTTATCTGCATATGGCTCAAATTGCCGGTAAAAACTCAAAGTAAGACAGGACATGTAACGGAACACAGTCGGTTTCGTAATCTGTGAAGAGAAGATTGTACTATCGTCGAAGTGATTTATCTATGCTATCTGCAGGTATGAGTATTTACATTATGAACCGAATGGTCAATGTTTTTACAAGACCGTTTTATGCGATCCAGATTTTGGTCGAGCTGAAGAAGTTTGTTTTCATATCCACAATGAGTGCAGATTTAGAGTGGAGTTTTGCTCAGTTTAAATGCGCGTGTGATATTCAAAACTGGATGTTCTATAACGACTGTCTGACAGACTGTTGTGAATTCGGAATCGCTGTCGACACTCACTTCGTGGATACAGTTTGATGTTATCATTTGCTACTTGGTTTCACTACGAGATTTGCCACTTTGTTACACAAGACTATTCGTATTGATGTATTATGAGAAGGCACTTAAGAATTATTTTCGTCATCACTTCTTAATATTATTGATACATAAAGTTCCAATGTTGTTCCACACCATCAGCGACTACTTAACTTCAATAATATATATGTATATATACAGTCTTTCCAACGCTACTTTGATATTTTTGAAAAATAATTGGGTTAATGCGTGTTTGAGAAGATGATCACTGCTCACGTTTCCCTATTTCATACTCCATCATCAGCAAATTTAATTTGTTACAACAAATGATAGCAAAATGATAAATTAAAAAATAATGATTTATAAAAATATTATTGGATAATAATGATAAATCATAATTAACTTAACCCATTAATGCCGAGAATTATGAATTTTTCATAATTTTCATAATTTTTCATAATGCCTGGTGACAGAGAAACAAAACATGTTCCGTATGTGTTCTGAACCTTCAGAGTACACACCTTATCAACGAAACATAGCTAAATGCAGTGTTTTTACTTTTACAGCCATTTTTATTAACTGTGTACGAATGTTCCCGTACGGCGTTAATGGGTTAATTTAGTATTTAAAGAATTCAGACGATCTTCCTTTGCCCTTTTGAATGGTAAATGAGTTGTAGCGATTTATAAATATTGATTTAAAGAGATTCTACGAGATTCTAGTATTCTTACAATTTATTCGATGATCAGGAATCTTGCTCGATCGATTCCTTGTGAATTTGAGATGATGACTTGTCTCTCCAATGTACGAGTTTTAACATCCGCAAAAATATATTTATTAACCTGATTAATCAAGAAATTCTTTTCAATTTATTGGAGAGCAAGCATTTGACTTTTGATATCATTAAAACGACCTCGACTATACCTATATTTTTGTAAAGACTCTTTATAAATGCTTTTAACCCTTTCAAATAAAGTATTCTTTTGAATTACTTGTACTCTTCAATGTTTTCTTCTTTTTATAAATCTTTCATAACTTGCGTATGAGAATGTTATTTGTTGCCCCAAAGTTCTACCAGTTTTCTTTTTTACATGTTATCCCTCAAGCATTTTTTAGAAATATTCAAACGTTGACCATCTTCTTAACTCAGTGAACTAGACGTTTTTATCCTTGCTTCTCAATATTTTAGCAAGATTTCTTAGAATAATATCAAATTAGCACTCATAAGACTCTATATATGTTGATTATTTGTTAATTTATTTCTTTGGTAACGTTTAGTCTAACTTCGAATATCGAAACTCATCGCCCTCGCTCTTGGATTATTTGTGGCTTAGTGTAATTGATAATTCTTATTTATCAATTCTAATAAATCGAATTACTTAACCTATGAAGTACCAAATTTGTTTTATAATTCGTTGATGTAGTTTAGAAATTTAACTTTTCCTCAATGTTAAAAAAAATATGCTATTAAAAAAGTTATTTGACAGTTTTCAATGCGGAATATTTACGGTAGAGGAAATCATTTATTACTTCAAGGAATTCGCCACATCAGGCGCGTAGCCAGGGGGGGTGATTGGGTGGATTTTCACCCCCCCCCCTGATAAAATGCCCTAAAAATTGTTTAAAAAAAATATTACGAAAAACAAAACTTAGAGGAACGGGACCTCTCGTTTTTCCCCCAATTAAAATCCAATTGGGCTTTCCCATTTTAATCCACGTTTTCGGCCCTACTGGCGAGGCTGAAAACAAAGATTAATATAGAAACCCTTGATTGAATTTTAATCGGGGAGAAAAAAGGAGGTCCGAGGAACATTTAAGGAGCTTAAGGATCGTTTAAGTTTAGAGGGTTAAAATCGGAAGACACCCCCAACAATTGTTCCCGAATGTTTTTACATTACTGAAAATTTACAATGTGATTCCTGTAACGACTGTTGATATCGAACGATCATTCAGTAAGATGAAACAACTCAAAACCGATGACAGAAATACGACAGGAGAGGAAAGACTCAATGGATTAATGTTTTTGAGCATTCATCGTGACATAGAAGTATCGTTTGAAGATTTTATTCACGAGTTCCGCAAAGGAAAGCGTCGGCTGGACATGTAATTATAAAGAAATAAAAATAAATAAATATTATTTCATTCTTGTTATTTTTGCCACCAAGTTTATATTTAAGATTGCTAGATCCTTCAAGAATTTTTTTCCACCCCCCTCTGCAATCCTGGCTACACCGCTGCGCCACATATTTTAAAAAGGTTATGTTCCCATTTGAAAACATTGGTACTTAATGGGCTAATATATTCGGTTATATTTATGATTTTCTTTGTTAAAAGAACTGAATAAATCCAGGGCCCTAACTCCTACCTAATTTATATCTATGGTTTTTTACAGCGAATCTCAAATTGAATTATCCAAGATAAATGATTATTTAGAAACAAAGTTTTCCCGGGATATTATTCCAATATATAAAATATTTGTACCTAATTTTCACGTGTTACAGAAAAAGAAACGACTGTAAAACCAGCGTGCTATACGAGTTGGGAAATCCACTATCTCTACCCAATGAATGAGTGAGCATCCAACCAGTTTGATCTGAAGATAACATAATAATAAAATTAAAACTACATCATCCCATTCTCAAATGATTGCCCATTGTTTACAACCATTCCATTATTTTCGATTTTCATCAAGTTGAAAACTATCTTCAACTGTTCCCTACAGTTATGAGCATAAGCTTCTAGTACATGCAACAGTGCATTGTCTATTTCAGCAACCACTCAGCTCCAACAGCGCAGGCTCAGCTCCAGACAGAGTTAAAACACATCGTCCATCCCCAACCCCATTTATTTGTTTGTTTTATTTCAATGATAATTTGTAGTGAAGAGAAGAATTCATCTTAACGACTCACATCAATAGCTATGCTGGCTCACTGCTATTGGTGGCAGCACAGTTAATATCCATCGAAGCGTTTCTAACCGCGTCTATTGTTTCACCGGTTGTAAATGTCCTCAACTCCACAGCACCAGCTCCTCTCCTGGGCATATCGAACAATTTCCATTTTACATTTTTCATTGACATTTGTTGCTTAATAAACTGATACGATTTCCTCCACAAATCGCTTGCTTACCTCAACACTTGCATCCGACGATATCGGACTCTTCTTGCTCTGCAATAAATGTCCCACAAGAGCGTCTTGTTATAATTTATCCCTGATATTATCATTATCATTATCATTATTATTATTATTATTACTATTATTATTATTATTATTATTATTATTACTACTATCTGACAACTCTCAATTGTGATAAAATAAATACAAAAATATTTTCTTTATTAAAAATATTCGCATTAATTCGTGTTTGATGACGTCCGAATGATAAATATAAATAAAATGATAAATGATTACCGTCATGTCGATGGGTTCGTTTTCGTTTGTTGCGAGATTGTCGAGTCTGTCCTCTTCCTTCGTCACTAGTACTTGTCTGTCCTCGCCCTAATCACACAGAAGGATCAGTAACTCTCAAAGAACGTGCTTGAAAGGTCTCACTTGAGTCTCGAGCGATTCTTTTTCCGATTTCTTCAATTTATATTTCGAATATCTGTTCATTTGAGATTTCAGTTTTAATCTCTGATTGATTGTCGAATATCTTTTCACGGGTTGAGGAATCATTCGTCGTTTCACGCCGATCTTCCGCATTGTCATCGGGGTCTTTGTGATCGGGGATGTCAGGTTCAAATCCGGTTGGGGTTTGTGCTGTTCTGGCGATTCGGTCTTCCTCAGGATCGTGTGGATCTCTTCTGTCAACTCGACCGGTTTCTATCCAAACAGCTCAAATAAAATTGATCATCGGAGAATAAAACAACCTTCGTGTTTCTGTGGTAAATATTGACGTGCTCGAGCATGAGACACTTCTCGGTCGACGTGGAGAAGCACTTGGAGCACGTGTACGTGCGGTAGGAGGACAGCTGGGAATCGTCGTGGGTCAGGGCGTGCTTGTGGAGGTTGGCGAAGCTGAGCGTGAAGAACATGCAACACGGGCAGCACAGGACGTGCGTGTACCCGATCGACGTGTTGTTCGACTGGCTCACTTTGAAACGAGTCTCAAATGGAAACTTATCGATTTTCATGACTTAAAACAGTTTTTCGAATCAATTTGATTAGAACGAGATTTGGTGTCGATGAAACGGAGAATTTGAATTGTAACGCCCGGCGGAATAATGTTTATCAGAGCAGTAAAACAAACAGTCAGTGACCTTGACATGAATTGCGATTTCTGTTTAGCGGATTTGAATTAAGAGTTGTTTCGGTTTGAAAGAGATTTTTTATTTACGATTTGTTTTATGAAATTAATTTTGTTTTTGTTAAAATTGATTTTAAATTTAAATTTTTCGTTGAAAATTTTGAGTGATAATTTCATTGAAAATAATTATTGAATTATTTCTGGAAAATTTTATTGTTAGATAATGCTGGATTAAATGATCGAGACTGGGGGTAGAAAGAATCAGAAAGGTCACTGATTTTGTATTTTATTTGCAATATTAAAGAATTAAATTTATTTTATAACTCTTTATATTTAATTGAACAGAATTTAGAACTGAGTTTTAGTCATTTAATGTTGCTTAAAGATCCATTTTAATAAATCATAAAACAAATAAAACATAAACTAGTAAAAAAAACATAAAATTAAATTTTTTATATCCATTCTTTGTGTAGACAGAACTCTACTTTGCAACATAGTCTTTAAAATTTAAAAAATTTAAATTAATAAAACATATTAAAAATTAATATAAACTAATAATAATTTATAATTAGATATCTTGCAATTAATATTGTTTGGGAACTCCGAATTTTCCGTTTTTTTTCCCATTTCGGGATCTATAAAAGTTTTTTCGAACAAAATTTTACATAATCATTTATTTTCACCGAGAATGAGTAAGTTTGCAAAGTTTGAAAAAAATCGATTGAGTTAAAAGCCTTCAAAAACAGGTTTCTAAATGCCATGGTTATATATAGAAATTAAGCTAATAAAAAGAATAGAAAAATTGCAAACAATATACGGTAAAATAACGTAATATTGATTCACTTAATCGTTCTTCAGAGTGTTCATATTTGCTTTTTCATGATGATTTAGTTTCTTTCGTTAATTTCTATCGTTTTTTTTATTATTCTTTGAAATACAACACTCAGGAATGTAAAGACATTTAACTCCTTATAATTTTTAATCAAGGTGTTCGGGTATCTAGGTGATTTATTAAACTAACAAAACGAAAATCAAAAGAATGAGTGCTTTTATTTATAATGTTACATTTTTAATTAATTTCTTAAATAAAATATTTAACATGAAAAAATATAGATAATTATTTGTTTAAATAATATCTATTTAAAAAGTATTTGTTAGTGAAAAATAAATTTTATAGATTTGTGATTCTTTGTTACAAGCTATTCGGGCAATGATAAGCGATTAAAAATTATACTCGATCATTTGGAGAAATTTAATGGAAACTGCAGTTTTGAAATTTGGAAGAAAAAGTTCAAGATGATTATGAAAATCCAGGGGATTTGGGATCCGGCCCCATATCTTCCTTTTTGTTGACTGATGTTCCGTTAAATATATACATGGAATTGGATGAAAAGAAACACAGCAATTGTGAAAAAGTACTGCAAATGTTGGATAATTCATTTGGATTAACCAGACGATCTGCGTACAACCAACTACTTAATTTGAAATATTACGAAGGACAAACTATTGACGATTACGTTTCTCAAGTAAAGATGTTGGCATCGAAAATCGACGATCTGACCAAGGCGGCCTTTATGACTGTATTGCCGTTCGAGTTGTAATTGAATTTAGAGTAGGCCGGCATTCAAGATTTAACCGAAATGGTTGAATATAGTCGTAGGAATTTAGGAATTAAAAAATGCGTCACACAAAGTTCAATGTCAGCGGTACAAAACGTTGGTGATGGCAAGATCGTTTCTAAAGAACGAGGTGAGGTCAGCGGCGGTAGAAGGAGTTCCTTCACAAAACCCCGTATACCACATGACGGAAATCTGCTACAAACAAGGGTAAACCGTTATGAAAATTCTCAGTGGCAATCTAATGGACAAATAATTTGCTATAAATGTAAGCAAGTTGGACATATTGAAAAATATTGCAAGTCAGGAAACGAACAGGGAGTTTGTAGGCGCCGGCTCTCTCCCTCTGACATTTCCGGCGCTGCCAACCATGACTGTCATTGTTAACAACAAGTCGGTTACAGCTTTGATAGATTCGAGTTGCTCAAAAACTGTTGTTTTGAAAGAGTTGATCAAGGGAAACTCGTTACAGTCAAATGAGCAAAGAATTGTTTTGACTAATGGCGATGATATATGTGTAGGGATTAGTGATGTGGAATTATAGACAATAGAACTATGAAAGTAGAATGTTCTGTCATGAAATACTTACCCTATGATTTGGGAATTTTAATTGGTATGGATGTTATAAGTGAACTTGGGGGTGTGAAAATTAATAAGGGCATTATCGAATTCGGTGTGTGTGTAGGAGAAGGACTAATGAAGGCTGGTGATAATATGAGTTGTGTCACGGGTTTTTTGCCAAGTGTTAGCCTGAACAAACACAAATATGAGATTTAATTTAAGGATAATTGGACGGTTAAATGGAAGTGGAAAGATGACGCACCGATTTATCTACCAATTCGACATTCGACCTTTAAGGATGACAAATCGAAATACATAGCTACAATGAAAATCCTTGAGGAGTGGATGAAGAAGGGTTATTTAATCGATTATGATGAGAAGGAAATGGGTAAATCGATAGGATTTATACCAATATTTGGAATATTTCAAGTTAACAAATCCAAGATAAGACCGATCTTTGATTTTAGGAAATTAAACAATTATGTAGACGTGTACAGTGGCTCAGCAGATATATGTTTGGAAAAACTTCGCACATGGCGGCGAAAAGGATCAAGATTTTCCATGCTTGATTTATCAGAGGCGCATATGCAGATTCGCGTTCACAAGGAAATGTGGCGTTATCAATCATGTGTCATTAATGGAAAAAAGTACGCTCTAACCAGGATGGGCTTTGGTTTAAATATCGCTCCGACTATTATGACTGAAATTGTCAAGTGGATTTTAAATTCTGATCC
>MQRK01250515.1:1282-11288 GCA_001938485.1 Girardia tigrina
TCTGATTGATTCGAGGGAGAAAAGTCGTCAAATTGTTGATTGAATAATTCTTCGTTTTGTCCGAAACGAAAATGAAAGTGTTGGTCAGGAATAAATCGAAGAGGCATTCGGAACCGCTCTGAAAATTGCAACCCCGAAACACTGGAGTAAAATTAAATTTTTTAGCGACACAAAGTGCCAGAAGTTTTTTTATCTTTCTTATTAATATGTTTTGCTCTTTTTGATTGATTCGAGAATCTGGACGAATTTCCAGCGGTTTCAGATCTCCTGGATTTGGTTTTCTGGAAGAAACTTTGAGTGATTGGTTGGAGACATTGCCAATGGAAAAAATGGAGGTTTGAGGTTGTAAAACTTTTTCTGGGGGTAAATTATCATTCCTTTTAGTTTCCGGTTTATTATTCTCTTCGCTAATTTCCATATCATTGGAAATTTGAAAGGATAAATTCGTAACGAGGTCTGTTGAAAAAGAAAAATCATTGTTAAAAGTCGTTGCCATAAGATCTTCGTCAATATTGAATTGCCATACACTATTGGGTTTTTTGTCGTTGTTTTCCTAATTTTCATGTTGATCCTCATTTTCTTTCCCTGTGTTATCATTAATGATTGACTCATTTCTTCTGTCAGATTCCGCTACGTCACAGTCCATATTTTCATCAAGTCGAGAATGTTCGATTATTAAACTATTCTCCAATGATCCTGATGGATCGACGTTCCTTTTTACATTTTCATTTTCTTTATTACTTTTAGAAGTAATAAATACAGCAAGAGGTAATTCACTTTTCTGTTATAGGAGTAAAATCATCATCACAGGGTCAACACATTTCCATCACATCTTCAGTGTCAAAAAAATTCCATTCAATATTTTGATGATCGTTCTTTTCATTGGAATGCAGATTATCAAGTTCTGGTTAATTAGTCTTCGATGGAGAACCGGGATTATCAGAAACAGATTGTCTATCATGGTCAATGTTCCCCTCATTGACTGATAGATACACAAGTTTATCAGGAGAAGATTGATCAAGTTTTGTAATTTTATCATTTGAATTATTTAATTTTCTTTTTTAGCACTATGGATGTCTTCGAATTCGATTTTTCTCTTGGGCAAAACAATTTTTTCAAATTTTCCTGGTTTTCAATGGTATTTTCGTCATTGTTCATTTCACTTTCATTAACATTCTTTTCGTTCTCTTCTTCTATGGGACTTTTATTTGAGATTGAGGTTGTTTGTAAGATATAATCAGGCTGTGAATCCTTAGTAAGTTCATCGGGATTTATTGTTGTTTCTTCAGTTGCATCAATTGCATATTAGGTTTATCATAATTCTCTGATTCATAGAGATCAACCTTGTGAAAATCTGAAATTTAGGGGGAGAAAGGCCGGTGTATATAACATAAAATTAATTAGAAAATTTATCCAAGTTTGAAATTGCGGAGTGATTGGGTTCTTTGTCGTCATCATAAAGGTAATGGCTTTATGATCCGTTCTTAATAGAAATTTCTTGCCGTACAGATAGTGCTTGAAGTGTTGTGTAAAATGGTGCAGGCTGCCATCATACCTACTTGCTCCAGTATCCGTTTCCGCCGATCCATTTGATTGGAGTGCGCTGGCGCTCGGTGAGCACGTGCTCGGGGCACACATCTTTCGCGCCCATTATCGATTTATTGAGGAGTGGCTGCAAAATACACTTGTCTTGAGGCGCGTCTGCATAATCCAGAGCATTTTGAATTATTGATTAGATAACGTCGTCAAGATTTGATCAAATTTTCGGTGGGGAATTTGATTCTATAAGAGTTGAGGTAGCTTGACTAGTGCTCTCGTATTCGAGTGCCATATCTTCTTTGAGATCATCGTCTAAATCGTCCTCGTGCATTATATCATGATCTTTGCCGACAATGTGAGACGAATCGATATTATTCCCCAGTAAATGATCGGTATTGTTAGGGATTCTCTTTGGTGAACTGTAAATTTTTGATATTTTTAAATTAAAAGTCATATTTATATTTGAGATAAATTAATAAAAAAATAATGTTCTACTAATTAAAATGAAATAACTTTTTATAAAATAAATTAAGTTTATAGATAATATTTTTACTAATTAAAATGAAATAAGGTTTTAAAATGAAAATTAGGTTTTAAAAAAATCACAATTAAAATAACAGCTTCGGAGTTAAAGAAGATTTTGATATATCTTGTAACACTATTTAAAATAAAAATCATAATGCTTATTGAATTTAATTGTTCACGGAAAGTCTTATTAAAAAAATAATTTATAATTGAATGATTTAAAATTAAAGAAAAAATTATTTAGGAAATGAATTTTTACAGGAGATGTCCATTAAAATATTTTTAAAGATCTAAATTTATATTTCAATTAATAAACATTGTAAAAATTAATAAAACAAAAACAAAATAGATTTATGCAAAATTGAATAAAATAACATATATATATATATACATCGATATTATTATTTATATTTAGAATTTTAAAATCTGGTTTATGTAACTGAAATATTGTTCCTCATAAATTTGTTTGAATAATGAAGGTTGTATTAGAAATAAAGTTTTGTGTTAAAGATAACGTCTTTTAATCAAGAACCCAATAGATATTATTCATTTAAACTAGAATTGTTATGTGAAAATCGTTTTAAAAATTGATTTTGTCGTTTTGATTATCATTAATTCGCGTTTTTCAATATTTCAAATCAATTAACTTTGTTTACAGTAAAATTTGAAATTCCCGAAAAATTTATTTGTTTATTTAAAACAATTTGCTTTTCTCACAAAATCAATTCACAGAATAAATTTGTTCCATTGTTGTCGGTTATTTTTTTTAATTAATTACAATGTTTTATATTTAATAGAAAAAAATTATTTATCGATGGCAAAGGTTTTTTTATTTTAAAAATGAAATAAAAAGTTAAATTGATTAATATTAAAATTTGTTTAATAATTATTTTGTGAATTAAGAATTTTTGTTTATAAAACGAACATGCGTTAGTTACTGGTCACTACAAACCTTAATTGAATAATATTGTTTTTAGAATTCTTATTTTTCGTTTTCCTAAACTGATGGATTCCCATCGAAACATCTTCATTCTGGATTGATTTAGGAATACTTTTCAATTGTGTTTTATTTGTTTCGTTTGAATAAAACAAATTTTCTGTCAAACTTGTATCTGATCTAATTTTATTTCTATTCTTCTGTTTTGAATGTCTCAATTTTTGTCTGATGATTTTTGTTATCCATTTGCTTATCTTCAAAAGAAGAGAATAATTCACAACTTTTAGAGATATTTTCTGATGGTGTATCACTGATATTTATCTCTGTTCTTTGACAATTCTCGATTCGTGATTCCAATTCTTTCGTGTTATTGCAGCGATTCGGATGATTTTCATTGTGGTTTTCACTTGGATCAGCACATGTAACTGAAGGATTTTTGATGGGCGATGTTGAATTGTTTTGATAAAAAAAACATTCAAACAAATAATCCTTTATCACTTTGTCTGTATCGTTCTTTTTTATATTTACTTCAGATTGAGCGGTTTGATTTTCTTTGTGGTGACTGTCAACAGTCGGAGCCTTATTCTTTCGATCAGTTTGATAATTTTCGTTAAACAAGGAAACGTCACATGAAGAATCATTATTACTTAAATTTTTATCGTCACTATTATTTCTTTTGCCTGCATGACTGAATTTGATTTCCTTATTTTAAATTTCCTTGTCAGTATTTTTCTGAGATTTATGTGACAGAGTTTCGTCATTTGAAAAGGGGTTTCTAATCGAAGGTGTTACTTAGTGATCACTGTCGTCTAGTGATGACAGATCGATTATATCAGATAGAGATATCTCACTTGTTTCTTTATTTTTGGAATCACCATCAACTGTCTTTCCTGAAACATTGTGTATCTTTTTATTGGTCAACATCTTGTCTTTGACTTTTGTAGTTTTAGTGTTCTTATCGCTCCTTTTCTTTATTACGTTAGCTGAAATGAATAATTATTAGTTATAATTAAATAATTAATAAATGATAATGACGTCATGAGTGTCAAATATAATTTTCTTAATAAAAGAGAAGTCGTGTCATTAAAATAAATATTAGTTCAATCATTAGTTTATTATTATTATTTTCGTATAAAATAAATTATTGAATTCAGAGTTCTGGTAAATTGTCGTTATTTAAAAAATAAACATCTATATATTATATAAATAATTATTTGAAGTCAAATTCATCTGGTAACAAACTACAAGAGAATTTCTGTCATTCATTCATAAATATTAAATATAAACATAATTTCATAAAACAAGTGATTTGAAAACGAAATATTGAGGTAAACATTCTGGGTACGTCTTGCTTTGACCACATTTGTTTTGAGCCAGCTTTGTTTGGAGTTCAATTTTCTTAGTTCCAAATCCAATAGCAGGTTATCGAAAAAAACGGACAATAATTTTAATGACTTCTTGCTACTGCTTGTGAATTACGCTGCTGCACATTTTCCGAAGAAAAAACTTTATAACACTTGTGTTCTGAACCGAGTAAGTCACATTGAAAAACATAGTTTTCGGAAATATCTGTAAACATACATATGTACTTGTGTGATGTTCATCGTAGACTACGATTCGTAGTACAACAATATGAACAACAATATATTGCATGTGAATACCGGAATTCGACGTCATTCAAAGTACATCAGACCTGTATTTACGGTAGTTCCATTACTGAAAAACGGAATTCTGTTTTCACTCTTTAGTGGTATTGTGTTTTTATCTTTCATAATTGTTTCAACATCGCCATTGGCCAACTACAAACGTTCGCACTCAGCTTCCAGTTTGTTTAGTTCTTCCTTTCTTTTGAGTCGCCGGGCCATTGTTATCATTTGTTGGTATTCATCATGTAATTTCTCATATTTTTCGCGGTAATTGTGGTTGGAGATTTCCCGCTCCTCCTTTGTCTCGTTGCTGATCAATTTCCTTTTTGCATTGGATAGCTGTAATCTCCATCCACTTCTTTTATTTAATTTATCATCTAATTGCTCATCTTCTTCGCCGCTGCCTTCTTGCAAGCGTAAGACTAAATGGATAGTTGATTCCCTCTAAATACCGCAATCGCTCAGTGTCCGGCCATTTCGCAAGTGGTTCCTGGCATAATTCAACCTCTGATAGATCATTGTAATATTTTCCTTATCCTGGATCTTCGCTGTGATATTCTCAATCGTGTCATTGGGCTCGATTCCTAATGATATGGTCTTGTCGGTCAATGCTCTGACAAATATTTGCAAATTCATTTTCCTCTCGATTAATTTTATCTAACAAAAGGACAAAATGTCAATAGTTAGAACTCTAAAAGTGTTCAAAATTAATTCACAGTCAGTTAAATTGCAAAACCTTTTAAGTCATATCTTGCACTAAACCGACCCTTTAGTTTAGTCCAAATATTTTAATAAATAGTATGATAAACTACATAATAAATCCGGAAAATAAACAAATGAAAAATAAATATGTAATTATAATCTCTTTATAAAAGACAAGCATATTCGTGGACAGGAGCTGATCCATACAAAATATGAATCGAACTCGTTAACCACAATTTGATCAATAATTATTAAGAGTATAACACATGATAGTGGAAAATAATATCATAGTACCGAACACGATTAAAATCTTGATCTTCTAAGATCATTAGTATTAATTCAATGGTTTAATAATAATAATGGTTAATAATATAATAAATTAAATTACAGAACACGATAATTATATATTAAGACGTTACATGACACTATTATCATTAATATACATTACCAAGCAAAATATTTACAAAGATTAGGGGATGCGCCTCGACTACGCGTCAAAGTCCAAGGATGAATCCTTTGAACTCAGAGGTGAGTTGCCAGCGTCTCCAGAGTTGAAACTACTGAACATCATTCTCAACCTGTACACAATCAACAGTCAGAGAGATTGTATAAATAAATAACATGATCGTATGCCCTACTTTAGCTTGGTGAAAATTCTAACAAAGACTGATAAAAGAACGATATTTACAATTCGAAGTTTCGTTAGTTAAGATATCTAAATTTATGTGTAAATTATAACTGAGGTAGATAAAAATTAAGAATGTAAGTCCCGAAAATAACTGAAATGTAATCAAATCCTTCCCAAACTTTTATTTACTAATTTAAATATAAATTGTAAAAGATAGATAAATAAATAGTTAATTCGGTTAGACTTCCGTAACTCACATAAAATGGGTTTAAATTCATAAGTAAGATTAAGTAAATTATCAATAAAGACATTAACTAAATTCATAATAAATAAATAAACCAAATTCGTAATAAATATTTATTCTGATGCTTAATAATAATTACAATATTCATAAGTAAAAAAAGCAAGCAAAATAAAATAAAACAAAACAAAACAAAATACCAAACGATATGTACCTGTTAAATTTAAGTTTGATTTTATTTTATTTTATTGATTTTTATAAAATCCAAGCTGATTTATATATTGGATGATCTCTGTGTATCACCCGAGATCACCAGGTAGACTTGTGTGATGTTCGCATACCATATGACTTTATGTCGATGGTTCAGTGAGTGCAATGATCGATGTGGGTGTATATGTGCGTGCATAATTCTGTACCCCTGCTACACGGGGCGTGTCTCACTGTTTCTTGATCAATTTTTGTCAATGTCGAGACACTATTGCAAAGTTTCAGTTTTAACACAATTGTTCGTTATTTTAATATTGAAGCCACCAATCGATATATTATGAATAATCAACCAGATTTGGAAAATAGGTAAAATTATTTATATTCCATTTAACTATTATTGGTCTTCTTTGTTTCTTTAGATACCCCTCAAAGACAATCCGAAGGCTCCGGATACAGGGATGGGTGCAGAATGCATTCCATACACCGTGATGAGATATTGTTTCGGAAGGCTTATGTTAATCTATCGTTATTAGGGAGACACGTCCACCAGGCAGAACTGAAGTCCTTGGCTCGACATCAGTTATTCAATCATGCCAAATGTCCATTCGTGAATTTAAATTTATGTCTCTAAATGGCATTTCCCTACCTCTGTCCTTATTTTGAAATTATATTCATGCATTTTATTGTTATAATCTACATAATGCTTATATATATACATACAGTATGATTCATAAGTCTGTTCACCCCCCTTATTTTTTGAGAAAAAGATCAAATTTTTAACAAAACATTTATTACGTGGAACTTTCAATACTTAGTTGAATGTCCTGTCATGTCCTTTATCATTTTTAATCGCCTAGGCATGGATTCAACAAGACATTTACAATAGTCTTTTGATAATTCGTACCAAATTTTTTGAACAGCCACCCACAGCTGTTCTGACGATGTGCACCTTATCGTCTGTAATTTCCTTTTTTTTACCAGATTTGCGTCTGGTGAATTGCCTGGCCATGGTAAAATGTCGACTTCCTTCTTTTTTAATAAATTAAATGTCGACAGTGCACGGTGTGGTGGTGCAAGATCTTGCTGAAAAATGAATTGTTGTTTTGGAAATACCAAGCACTTTCCAATAATATCAATGTCATGTATTATAGTTTCCTGGTACATTTGAGTATTCATTGAACCTTCTACTTTTCTAAGAAGATCTACCCCATTTGCCGAAAAGCACCCCCAGACATGAACTTTGGTTCCGTGTCTCATGGTTTCATGGATGTTTCCGAGTTTGAGCCTTTCATTTCTAGTTCGTTTGATCCAAAGTCTACCATGATGATTATAACATTGAAAAATGCATTCATCGCTAAATATAACAGAATACCAAGTTTCTTTATCCCAATTTTGATATAATAAAGCCCATTGCATTCTTTTTTGTCTCTGTTTAACGGTAAGGAAAGGTTTCATTAGAGCTTTGAATGCCCGTATTCCATATTTCTGTAAAATCCTTTCGACTGTCGACTTACTTATGGCTATTGAGGAAGAAAAATTAAATATCCTTGTAATATTTAACATGGAAATATAATTGTTTAAACGATTTATGCGTTTAATCACTCTTTCTGATCTGGCGCTTAGTTTATGAGGTCTGCCTCCACGTGGCTGATCTTTCACTTCTCCTGTTTTTAAATACTTCGCCCAAATTTTTTGCATTCTACGTTTCGAAATATTTCTATTATATCTTGTAAATAGTTCGACCTTTATTTGATTCCATGTACTTTCTGCATTTTTAAGCGCAACAATCATTCCACGCTCAAATTCACTAAATACTCTTGACATTTAATTTATCTAAATTTTTAAAAAATAAGTCATTAATGAAAATTTCAATATTTAACATATAAATTCAAATGTGTAGCATAAAAAACTATATATAAACAAATATTCAAAATTAATATGACGTCAACTTTTAGTTAGAAAATAAGTAATCAAAATATGACGGGGTGAACAGACTTATGAATCATACTGTACTAGAAAACGTTTTTAAAAGATATATATGACTTACCAAACCCTTGAAATAATAATCTTAACACTAGAAGCGCGTAAGCAGTCATTTTGACTGTTTGTACTTTCACGTTCCGTGTTGTCAAAACAGATGAACTGAAAACCTCGTGACTTGGTAACTTTTAATACTTTCATGAACAATAAATGACTATCAAGTGCAGTTTGAAAAAAAGTGCTTAATTACAATAAGTCACTTTTAACCTATCATTTTGAAAAAAAACTTTATTAAATAACTTAGCATATTCTAATTAAAAACTTAGCTATTTACCTGTTTAATAGATTGATTTTGGCGAAATAATTAAATTAACGAGGAATTTGCTTAGATATGTNTATTATTTTTGCGATAATTATGAATTTAGAAATTTCTGATAACGAAATGGGACTAATATTTCTAACAGATATAATAGAAATATTTCAAAACGTAGAATGCAAAAAAATTGGGCGAAGTATTTAACTGTTAGTCCCATTTCGTTATCAGAAATTTCTAAATTCATAATTATCGCAAAAATAATATACATATCTAAGCAAATTCCTCGTTAATTTAATTATTTCGCCAAAATCAATCTATTAAACAGGTAAATAGCTAAGTTTTTAATTAGAATATGCTAAGTTATTTAATAAAGTTTTTTTTCAAAATGATAGGTTAAAAGTGACTTATTTCTAAAAGTTATTGTAATTAAATACTCAGCAAAAAAATAACAATATTTACAACGATCCATAAATTAAAATACCAAAATAAACTTTCAAAAGAGAAATGAGCTCCTTCTCATCATACAATCCCTGTTTTAACAAAAAAAAGTTCAATAAAACAAGATCTGTAATTGTTATTATGAAGAGCTATGATTTAAAAACTGCTCTCGACACAAGTAAAAGAAATTAATCCCCAAGCAATGATGTTGCATACTATATTTGTATTTCATATGTTCATATCTATATTATTTTTTATTTTTGATTACATTGTAAAGTTACTTATAAACAACATTACAATTAATCCATTAGGTACTAGTGTTACTTATAAGTAACGCAAAATACCACTTCAAAAAATGTTTACATACAAACGCTAGAATTTAAACCGCTGTTAAGTGAATGTTATCGAATTGTGTAATATAGGAGTGATGTTTTATGATTTTTGGGCGCCGAAATCATGTTTTTAACACTAATTAAAGTTTACAAACATCATTTTATCCGTAATAATAAATTCTGCCTTAATGGGTTAAGTACACATTAATAATCGTGCTTTACTAATTTATGAAACCCTCAAAACTGGCTCGGAAACATAGCAAAACATTGCTGTTGTGAGGAATATTTTTGAATGGTGTTTATTGTGTGTTGTTTGGTATGTTGTTTTAGGATTGTGTTTCTCCCACCCGGATGGAAGATTGATATCTTAAATATTTTAAAACGTTGAGTTCTTTTATCAATTATTAAAAGTTAAATAATCACTTTAAAATTAAACTAATATTTCATAAATAATATTTTCATAATAATTTCTTAAAATAAATAAAAATTATTTTAAATTTCAATTATAAATAATT
>MQRK01250519.1:0-17028 GCA_001938485.1 Girardia tigrina
CCAATGCCAAATGTAGACGATATGTTGAATACACTAAATGGGGCAAAATACTTTAGTACTATCGATTTGGGAAACGCTTACCATCAAGTAGAATTAGAAGATGAATCAAAGATTAAGACCGCATTCTCAACAAAGTAAGGTCAATACTGTTTCAAGAGAATGCCTTTTTGAATTGCTGCAGCCCCAGCAACTTTTCAGGAGCTAATGGTGAAAGTTTTGGGAGATTTGAATTGGAAAGAAGCAGTCGTATATTTGGATGATATTTTGATTTTCGCAAAAGATAAGGAAGAACATCTTCAAAGAGTAAATAACGTATTTGAAAAGATTAAACAACCAGGTTTGAGAATAAATCCGGGAAAATGTCAATTTTCAGTAGAAAAGACTAAATTCTTAGGATATATAATAAGCAAAGATGGTATTGAAACATATAAATCAAAGATTGACGCGATAAGCAAGTTTCAAAGCCCATCATACATTAAACATTTACGAAGCTTTTTGGGTCTGACAAATTACTACAGAAAATTTATAAAGGATTACGCAAGATATGCAAAAGTTTTGGAAGGTTTATGTGGTAAAAATAAGGATAAGAAACTGATTTGGACTAACGAATGTGATGAAGCTTTTCAAAAACTAAAAGACAGAATGATTAAAACTCCAATTTTGGCATATCCTGATTTTGCCAAAGACTTCATTCTTGACACAGATGCAAGTTTTGATACGATAGGGGCTGTGTTATCACAGAAAGACGAATGTGGAAGAGAAAGGGTGATTGCGTATGGATCACATAAAATGAATAAACATGAACTAGGCTATTGTATTACAAGGAAAGAACTACTTGCAATTTATTATTTCACACAGCATTTTAAACATTTCTTGTATGGAAAAAGATTTTTGTTACGAACAGATCATAAAGCTATTACGTTTATGATGACTACAAAGAACCCTATCACACCACAGTTCCAAACATGGATAAATTTTCTGAGTAGTCTTGACATGAAAATGGAATATCAAAAAGGTGAAAAACATTCAAACGCTGATGCAATGTCAAGAAATTTGTGCGAACTATGCAATCAGTGTCATCATGCATGAAGAGGCAAAGAAAGGAAAGATTAAAACAAGAATACTGGCATTAAGTGAAGAATCAGATGGTTTTAAATGACAGAAGAATAATAATGAAATAAAACAAATAATCGAGGACATAAGTAAAGGTAGAACAAGAAAATGTGCATTAAAGAATGATATCGTCATAAATCAACATAATAAATACTGGATCCCAAAGGCAGAACGAGCAAATTTTATTGAAGAAATGCACAAATGGTTGTGTCATGCAGGTTGTACAAAGATCTATAACTACCTCCGAGATGATTTCGACATGGAAAATATGAAAGCATTTATAAAAGAAATAGTTCAAAGTTGCATAAATTGTCAGAAAAGGAAGACACTAACAACCACAACAAAACAATAGCATATAAAGCAATTAGCGGATGAACCTTTCCAGAAAATATACATTAATTTTTGTGGAACATTCAAAAGATATATAAATGGATGTCAATATATATTGCAATAATTGACCAGTTTAGTAGATATATTAGCTTGAATGCAGCAGCTAGTCAAGATGAAAAAACAGTTAGAAAATTGTTATTGGACAGATGGATATGTAAATTCTGACCACCAAAAGAAATCCACGTAGACAGAGGAAAAACATCTGAATCGGCTTTGTTCAAGGACATGGCGAAAAAATTTAAAATTGAGGTATTTTATTCGAGTCCATATTATCATAACACAAATGGAATCGTGGAAAGACAGTTTCACACGATCAGAGATGCTTTGAATATTAGAATGAAGGATGGAGATCATAAAGATTGGACAGAAGTCTTACCAGAAGTCAAGTTTATGTTAAATAGTACTGTACAAGCTACGACAGGCATGTCACCGGCCGAGATAGTATTTGGAAGAAAACTGAGACATTGGTGGAAGGAAAATTACGAAGATAACAAAAATTTGAAACCAGTTGAACAAAAAACAGAGACAAGAAGAATTTTTGAAATCGGAGACAAAGTATTAATTAAGAAGGAAAATGTGTCAAAAGAAGATGACCGTTACATGGGCCCCACAACAGTGATGAAAAGAAATCATGAAAGAAGTTACGAGTTAAAGCTTGAAGATGGAAGAAGTTTTATTAGAAATGTTGAATGGCTAAAGCCATTTAAATCGAGGGGGATGTGAGGAATATTTGAACGTTTGATGTTTTGTGTTTTAATGTGTATTTTGATTTTCGGAAATGTGTCTCTCCTACCCAGATGGATGATTAATATTTTAATTCTTATTATTTAAAAATCATGTAATGTTTAAATTTATTTTTAATTCCATATAATTTTAAAATTTTAAATACGTTAATTAATTTTTATAATATTTAATAAATAAATCAAATTAATATTTTTTAAATAATTAATTATCATTTTAGTTATTATCCAATAAGTTTTGAGTGAATATTTTATTTAAATATTTAGTTCCCCATTTTCTAAAAAAGTAATGAGAATTAAACCATTAATCAATTTTGCTTTGAATGCAAATGTACGAAAGTTTTTACAAAGACTGTCTTGAGGACAATCAAAATTGTTGTTTAAATAAAAATATAAAAAATCAAATTGGTGTTCTTAATAAGGTTGACCTTAATTGCGTTATAAACATATTTTTAATCACGTTTTAGCATGACAATTTTTATACCAACAAAACAGCATTTGCGGGCAGCACTACTGTTTTGCTTTAATCAAAAGAAAAAAGCTGCAGACAGTTTTCGGCTTCTTGAAGAAACTTATGGTCAACATGCACCAACTCAACAGACTTGCGAGAACTGGTATAAACGTTTCAAAAGTGGAGATTTCGACGCAAGTGACAAAGAGCGTTCCGGTCAATCAAAAAGATTCGAAGATGAAAATTTGGAATCATTACTGAAGGAAGATTCTACTCAAACAGAGAAAGAGCTTACAAAACAGTTAAATGTTACTCAAGCAGCTATATGTAAACGTCTACATGCTATGAAAATGATTCAAAAAGAAGAAAAATGGATACCATATGAATTGAATCAAGCCAACTTTGAAAGTCGATTATTGATATTCAATTCATTGCTTACAAGACAACGAAGATGGTCGTTTTTGCTTAATATTGTGACTGGAGATGAAAAAATGATTTATTATGTTAACTCTAAACGCAAAAAATCTTGGGTTCATCCCGGCGAACCGTCTGCGTCAACAGCAAAAAGAAACATTCATGGAAGCAAGGTTATGTTGTGCATTTGGTGGGATCAGAAAGGTGTACTGTGCTATGAGCTGCTGAATTCGAATGAAACGGTTAATGCAGAACGTTACCAACAACAGTTAATGAAATTGAACGATGCATTGAAGGAAAAACGTCCTATTCCAGCCAACAAACAGCGCACAGTGATTTTGCTCCATGACAATGCTCGGCCACATGTCGCAAAACAAGTAAAAAACACGTTGGAAGCACTTAAATGGGAAATTCTACCGTATACTGCCTATTCATCAGATTGCGCCCCATCATATTATCATCTGTTGCAATCAATGAAAAGTGCTCTTCGGGACCAGCACTTCAGAAACCACGAACATATAAAAAAATGGCTGGAACAATGGATCGCATCAAAAAACCAAAACTTTTTTTTCGATGGAATTCATAATTTGCCTGAAAGATAATTCGAAAGTCACAATTAACGATGGAAAATATTTTGATTAGAATAAAACTTATTATGTCATATAAATAAACTTGTCTGTTCTGCAAAAAAATCCAAAAAACTAAGTTATACACCTAATATTTATTTTTTCAGAATTATTTACTTTATTCATTTAATTATTATTAAATTTCAGAACTGGTAAAATGTCCAGTCAATCTTAATTTTCCGCTCCACTGAATTCAAACGCAAAACATCTAAAATTGTGAATGACAACAAACATTTTGAAAATACAGTCTTTTTTATTGCTCAAGGTATTATTTTATTATTAATGAGCGCTTTGAGTCGCTTATCGCGACTGATCAATAACGTCGATCGATGGTCTTGTCCGAAATGTCGGAATGAGTACTCGAATGAAGAGGCGCCCAATGAGTATCGGTGCTACTGCGGCAAGGTTTATCGATTATTTGATTGATTAAATGATTATCGATTTATTTTGTAATTTTTGATAATTTAATAGTGGGAGGAAATTAATTACATTTAATCGATTTGTTATATTTTATTATCTTTCTAATTTAATTATTAGTACTTATATATATATATATATATATAATCTCATACTCAACTTACAATTGCAAGTAGTAGATCTTTGAGCGTCACGTACAAGCATTTTTTTTATTCTTTTATATAATATATTACCAAAGTTAATTAGAATTTATTTGTTTTTATTTTTTATATGTCGACACATTAAAATATTTTAATACATATGTACAAAACGAGAAATAAGTGAAATATGAGATTAAAATATTAAAAAAAATATTAGAAATTATAATTTTTATCAAAAATAATACTAAATTTAAAATAAAGTACAAACCTTGAATGAACATGCTGTTCCAAGTATTTGAGTATCAGATTTATACTATTATTTGGTAATGGATGGTTGTTCAACAAATCTTTAGGGTCGGTTCCAATATCTAGATTTGAAAGATTTTTATCTTTAACCTGTTCTCTTAATAAACTTAAAAAAGAATATTAATGTCCTTAAAATCAAAAAGCTAGTTACATATATTCAAGTGAACATCTTTCTCCCCATGTTTGGAAGACTTTCAGTTTACCGGTTAACATTTTAATCGTTTCTTTTAATATATTTTCTCTATAAGAATAGCTCGAGTCGTATTTGTTCAAAAGATTCCCTATTTGATCTTTCAAATGCTTTTCACTTTTGAACGGAATATTCTGCAAATTGAAATAAACTTATGACAATTAATGAATTTACAAGATTAATAGTTATTATAAAATTCCTCATAGCACGAATTATACGAACTAAATTTTTTAAGGCAAAGATACGGATTATTTTCACATATATTTAAAAGTAATTTAAATCACTCTGGAACTGATGGTATAAATTAGACACGTCTTAATTATATACTAAGATATATGAAATTATTGATTAATAATTAAAAAAAAACATTTTGAAAGTATGATCATAGGAAGTGATTCGATATTTATCATAATACAAATAATTTACCAAAGAATTTGTTGACGATTTTTTTAATTGAAGTTTATATTCCTCAGTGATCATGCTCAAAGTTTTGTTGAGATATTGAATCTGTGATTTAAGCTGACTGATTTCGTCTTTAAGAACTAATATTTCCTAATGGTAGTCTTAAGAAGAACAATAAGAAAAAATTATAATACCACTGAATATTGAGACGATTGTTCTAATCTCTTTTGAGCCGTTTGTCTAGATTGTTGTAATTCTTCTTGCAATAGACCCCTGAATAAGAAAGAACTTTATTCTGAATGTTCAAAAAATTTAGCTTTTTTTAAATAAGCGTCTGTAAAACTATTTATATTAACATTCTATTAGCTGATAAAATATTCAATATATACAGAAGGGATGCATTTTTCTAATTTTATGAGGACTTACTTTTTCTTTGTAATTTCTTTCATTATCCAACTAATATTTTATAATCTTGTTATATGTACTCTGAATGAAAATCACGTTTGTCTTACATTCTTTGAAATTTCACATACTATAGTCAAGATTATGTCTTCCTTATTAAACTTGTACCTCTAATGATTGCTATGAAAAAATGGCAGTCCATCGAATGTCAAAAATTTCCATCACATAACATAAATATTTTAGATATTCAAATGTCTATTGATTCATTGTAATATTAAAGTTTTTATGAGATGTTAATTCATTTTCTTTTGCTGAAAAATTTTAAGACTTTGGAAATGATTCAGATTTGAGAACATGGTTTTAAAAAATATTTTTAATTTAAATATTTAAGCAATTTTTGTTATATAATTGCAATATATTACATTTTTAAGCAAAAATTATTAAATAAAAAGAAATTAAATAACAATCGAATTAGGAATTAATTTTAATTTATAAGTTTGTAATAAAAAATGTTCTTTTTTTTAATTTTCAAGTTGACCAGTAGATGCTGTGTGAGAATGTTGAGATGGTAGTTTTAACATCTCTTCATTGGCCGTATGGCAAGGGTCTTTGCAGGATCGATCACAGTATCTCCATATCTCCTTATGTTCCGTTTTTCTCTCCATATGATAAAGAAAATCTTTGTACACTAGCATTCTTTTATTTTTTTCTGATTCCAAATATTCTAAAGCCATATTTATGAGATGCAAAGTTTTTTAAATATTACATTTTACATAGATGAATTAAAATGATAATATTAATAACACTATAAATTATTTATTTTACTGTTTTCATGTGCGACGAATTGTCCTGTGACTGAAATGTACTGCGGTGAATTGTCCTGGGATGAATTTTCCAACAACCTATTTTTTAATGCGCTATAAAAAAGAAACGATAATTTAAACTCGAATTCAATATTCACATAGAAATATTGTAGCCACGTACAATAACTAAAGATCAGAAGACTAAAAAACAGATATCAATATTGTCTTAGGGATCGTAAAACATCTGCATTTATGGTAACATCAAAGCGTCCATAGATTGGTAAATTTATTAATAATATTTGACACAGAATTGCTTTAGTAAAAAAAGTAAACTACCTAGGTAACAATTATGGCACTTGTTTTAATAGTTGACTATTTTTAAAACCTATTGTGTAATTAATCAATAAAACATGAAATCTAACGTTGAAAAATTCAGTGTATTTAGGTTTTTGCTTCTAAGGAAAATTGAACTTGATGAAAAATTGCGGCAACTAAGCAAGGTCGATGAAGAAGAGGCGCTTTTTGATCTATAACTTATGAGTATATAAAAGAATTCAAGTGAAGCAGATCTAAATGAGGAAACGAGTCTGAGACCCCGAAAAAAAATTAGAGACAAATTGGGAAAACTAAAGAATATTATGCAAAACTAACGGAAAGTGACAAAACAACAATTTTCAAATGTCTTAATTGTCAACTAAAGAACATTGTATAGAATGTTCCATTCCATGAGAATAAGGAATATTTGCAGACAGTTTGTATCTTACTTTCTCCACATGAACATGATTGAAAAGCGACCTTAATGCTGCCAATAGAACCTCAAAATTCATACTTAATTAGGAGCTCGAAATCTGGATAATATTGTGAAAAAGACGAAACACCACTCACCATCTACATTTCAAAAGATGCAATAGAAATTTTTGAATTGTTTCTGTGATGATTTTGGGAAACCTTTAAAGTTTTGAATCAAAAATAAAAAATCTTTTTAAATTAATAATAAATTATAAAAGTAAAAAATAGAAATTTATTGTAAAATACGTAAAGTCGATAAAATGTGGTATAAAGTCACAATATTTAGATAAAAATTCAAAGTAATGAAACTTGTAGTTAAATAGATTTAAAAAACGAATTAACTTTAAAATAATAAAATTAGTAAAAAACATAGATTTAAAAACGAATTAAATATAAGATCTTAAAATAATTAAACAGAATTTAATAAATTTTAAAAATAAATAAATTTAATAATTTAGTTTTATAAATTTTTTATAAACAATCGTTCTTCAGAAATTTTTAGTAGGCAAAACTTTTTTAAATAATATTTTTATTGTTGTTATTTAATCAAAGTTTCAAAAAATGTCTTCATTTGAAGTATAATCAGAATGTAATTCCGAACCTAGCAGTTTTCTTTTCAATTATCTTTTATTATGAGCAAACATTTCGTGCGATGTACATATTTTGGATTGAAACTTACCTGAAAGAGAATTTCCACACAAGAATCAATATTAATTTCGTTGTAACAATACACAGATTGGTGCTATCGAGTCGTCTCCACTATTTTACCGTCATCGTTAATCGGATACTCAATCACAAAGTACTCATTTATCATGTTGGTCTTCTTCTTAATGGTAAACGTTTTCAAACTATCGTTGGGAACATTTAGATGAGCACAAAACCTTAAATCCAAACCTTACATCAAATTTTAAAAATCCTAAAGATTTAAATCTGGAGAGCTTACTGGTTTATTGTTTTGGTAGATCTGCTATCTTTAGGAACACAATGTCTGGCTTTTGGTCCGTTTGCCCCAATGAAAGGCTTGAAATGATTTTCCAGAACCACCAAATGCATAGCCTTGTATTTTTTGTGTTTGTTTTGAAGAAAACCAGAAGTCTTTCCCTATCCAGAGAGAATACTAGTCTAAAAATCTTTTTTGAGATCAATTACGTTTTCTGTGTATGTTAATTATTTTCATGGGCATCATTAAAATCATAACTAATAATGTACCTTTCATTTTGGTTTTTGTAGCCAGATTAAACAGTGAACTCTACTTTATCTGCAAAGAAGAAGAACTTCATAATCTGAACTTAAATCTTACTTTTTTAGTCTAATATTTTTGGTTTGTTTGGATGAGCTTAGACCTAGTTCATGACTTTGCATTGAATATTTATTTCACCTAATGCTATAATATCTTCTTCATGAATTTCTTTCCTTCTAAACCTTAGGACTGTCCCAAGAAATAGCTTAATAAAAGCCTTGTTCCAAATTTACCTTAATTTTTCATTCAAAAGACTTTTATAAAAGGCCATGATATGTTTAATTATGTTCGTTCATTAGAAAAAGGAAGGTATTTTTCTTAAGAATTTTTATCATTTATTTAGTTAACTCAATAACGACAGTTGCTGCAAATTAAAAAAACGAAAAAAACTACCTTAAAATCAACTTTACTTTTAGCTTAAACTAAGATATTCAGAAAAACTGAGTAAAAATAACTTTATGAAAAAATGGGTTAAGAAGAGTGTCCTCAGTTTCGTCGGAGAAAAAAATAATTTTACAGTATCTGTTACAAAAATTATTGGACATCTTGTTAAGTCCATATTCAGTATTTATCAAACGATACATTAATATTATTTTATTAAACAAAAAGAGTAAAATAAAATTTTTAAAATAATTCAAAACAATAAATCATTCTTCTTACAATCTCAATTTAAAACTGTTGTTTCTGTTTGGGTTAATTGGGGAGAGTGCCTTTGGTTCGTGATGTACATTGTTGGATTGGAACGTCTAGGAATATAAATAATTTTAATTATATTAAAGTGTCTCTTCTTAATTTTGTAAATATGGGGACTTAGCTTTATTATTTTCTTTTAAAAAACTACAATGGAGTACTCATTTAGGTTTATGGCGCTAACCTTAGTTTAGTTGCCAACAATCTAACCGTGGGACGGTAGTACAGGTTTACATGGTACCTGTTGCATGCATGCTTGCTTGGTTTAATCTGATTAGTCAATGGTATCGCGTATTCTCAATCAGTCACCCATATAAGTACTAAAGCGGTCATAAGTTTGCTCACTCTTTAGATCGGACTGGATCCGGTGCACTCAACCGCATCAATTAATTACGATCTAATTGCGAACAATATCTGATTTGTTTTGATTGATAAATATTAACATTTTTTAAAACGAATTTGATTTTCTCATGATTTATTTTAATCTTGAATTTCTTGAAAAAATTATTTGCTGACGATTTTTAACAATTATAAAACAATATGAGTCCAACGAACAAACAATTATCTCACAAATGGGCCCAGCAACACAAATAGCATAAGTCTGCTACCACCAGTCTCTAGGGCAACTCCGAGACTTTACTGAATAATCATATTGAATGAAAATAAACTATGGTACTCAAAGAGTTAAAAAGACATAAAATTAAATAATAACGGCAAAATAAAAAAAATTTGCTTAATTTATCAAGCATTCATATAATTAATAAATAATATGAAAAATCTAACAGCATTTTCTTGTCTTTTAAAAATATTTACAACTTCTAAATTTAGTTCTCGGTTTTTTGCATCCTGAAATTATGTATAAAATTATTTTTTTAATAATTTCTACCATAAAACTCGATTTATTTTGTAAATCAGTAAAAGCTTTTTGTAGAATTAAAAATTTTTCGTCTAATTTTAATTTTTCCTCTTTTATTGTTTCCAACGATTTCAGCTCAGATTGTAAGAAGTGCTTTTCTAATTCATAATTCGAAAGTTTTCCTTCTAGGCGCAAAATCTGAAATAAAAAATCGTTACTCTAATAGTAATAATTTTATACAAAGTTATATACCTATTTTAACCTTTAAAATAATAATAATAATAATAATAATAAATAATAATAATATTGCATGATTTACAATAGCTGGATAATAATATTTTATTTAATAATGATTGTTTTCATAAAAGATATGGACAACAGCTAAAACTTTTAATAAAAATTAGACCTCGACCTATTATTTTTTTACATTAATTTTTTTCATGAAAAATAAAATAATTTTAAACATTTTATAAGTTACTTTAGTCTAACATTTTGTATTCATGAAGAATAAATTCTTTTCGACATTTTCATATTTTATTATTTGTTAAAAATTGTAAATCATTCATTTATTTATGGATACATTTTTATGTAACTTTAAATATTTTTTAAAGACAAAAGTTATCAGAATATTTTTTTCGCTAAAAATAATTTTTTAAATTCAAAATTTAAATTTCCTCAGTTTATTTATCTAATTTTCTTTAAATTAATAACAAATTTCCTTTTACAGGGTATTTCAATTCTATATACCCATTTTATATAATTTAGATTTATTTAAAAACAAATCAGAATTTTTAAGAATCTAGTTTATAAGAGATTTTTTATAATTTTCATGAATACAAATTAAAAATTTATATCAAAAATTTTATATATTTATTATGAATAATAATTTTTTTAATACATAAATACAAAAATACATAAAATATGAGTTATTAAATAAAAAGCTGTCTCTGATGCGCTTTCTCAAACTATTCCAAAATATGATTGAAGAATCCTCGACATTTACTCGAATAATCATTGTTCGTGGAGAGAACACGATCGATACATTCCATAGTCGACAAATTCGGAAATTCAATTCTCACACCACTAAATCTTGACTTAACCATTGAAAAGAATTCTTCAATGGAATTAAATTCCGGAGAATATGGTGTAAGCAATTTTAATCAGACATTATTTTCTCTTAGAAAGGATAAAACAACGTTGGTCTTGTGAAATCTTGCATTGTCCATGATTACAATGGAAATTGGATTTTTTCTGAAATATGAAAGTATTTTCATTCTTAAAAACTCCACAAAGGCATCTGAATTGAACGCTCCCGTTTTTTCTGATATAATATTTTTAAAGTAAGAATAATTATATTTTAATACGAAATTGTGAATGGTGTAAATAAGAATTTAGTAAAATATTTTAAATTTACAATTAAGCATTATTATAAGTTTTTATTATAAGAAATATTTTCTTGCAGGAATGATTTTTAATATGCTTTTAAATCTTTCAATTTCCTTTTTTTCAATTTTTGAGTGCGTTCCCTTCTTTGCCAGAAGGAAGCTCTCTTTTTCAATTTTAAATAGTTATCACGTATGATTCACTATAGTTTATAGTTAAAACCGGCGTTGAGAACGCTCTCATTGTTTTTAGGAAAAGAAAAGTGACAATTGCTCAATTTGATGTCCAAACTGCAAAATTTTAATAGTAAATTAAAATTATCAACTTTCAATTGATTGATGTTGTGAGGAATATTTTGAATTGTGTGTTGATATTGTGCATGGTGTATGTTGATTCGGATTGTGTCTCTCCTGCACAGATGGATGATTGATATTTTCTTTCATTCCTACTAATTAAAAATAATTTTATTTAATTTTAAAGTAAAAAGATTTAAAATAATTTAATAAGTATTATTTATTTTTTAATGTAATTTAAAATTTTAATATATTAATTTAATATGTTCTTTTTTAAATAATGTTTAGATTTAATTTTAACCAAATAGATTCTTTATAATTAATAATTTTTATTAACAGATTTTCATATTAGTATGAACTCAGAAATAAATTGATCAAGAGAGGTGTCAAATAGTGAATGCGCTTGTGATATTAATAAATGTTGTAAAACTCATATTGATGTTGTTAATAGATATTATTTATTTCCTTGATATTTGTCAAGTCTTGCAGAAAATTGAAATAATAAAAACTATTATTGTTAGGAATTAAAGTGCTAGTAAAATTTTTGAAAGAAGGTTAAATTAAATATGTACAAATTAAAATTTTTATATAATTAAATATGTAACGTTTGAAAAAATAAATTACTAAAATTAAAAAGATCTAATTAAATTGCTAATAATAAAAATCTTTTGAGAACTTTTAATATAATATAAAAGGTAAAACGTATAATTTTATATGTGGAATGATTTTTAAAAAATTAATAAAACTAAACGAAACGTTTAAATATTTTAAAATGTTATCGTAATTTAAAATTGATTTGTAAAAGTAATGAAAAAATCAAATATGACTATTTATAAGTATTTTATTTATATCTGTTTAAGATTTATAAAATAAATTGTTTCTCAAAAAAAATAATAAGTTTGTTTAAATATTAGATTTAAACATTGTTTTGTGTGATATAACAAAAGTTTTGATGTCTGAAATATCTCATAGTAATAATTCCGATGACGTTCCAAGAACCTCTAATAATTATATATTAAAATCGTCAATTAATCGATATCACAGAGAAGTTCGCTCACAAATTATAAGCTTTTCTTAATTATCGAAGAGAAATCTTGGATAACCCTTCCGAAGTAAATTTCGAAATTTATTATCGGTAATTCAAAATAATATTTCCTCCAATCATTTGACAAAAGATCGAAGTAATATTCTGCGAAGTCGAGATGATACTTATATTTTCATTTTCAGTCAATATTTCTTTATAATCAAAAATTATAGATTAAACCTATAAATTGCAGTAAGCCTATCAGACTAATTTTCTATCTATGTTTGTTATCATAACTATTCAATACTCTCGATGACATTTTTTTAATTATTTCAGCGACTGATTTTTGTCACTATCTTTTAGTTATCTTAAATTAAATAAAGCAAATATATAATATTTGTCTAAAAAGTGTGTGTATTTGTTAGTTTGTTTGTTTGTCGGTCCCGCTATGATCAAAATGTGAAATTGTGGAGGAACCGGAGCGAATCCACGCAAAGATGTGGTCAATCTGGATATTCCGCATCGAGACGGTTCGGTTGGTGCAGCGCCTTCGCCGAAAGACGTCGAGAAGCCGATGAAATCGATCAAAAACCATGCACATCGTTAAATTGTTAAATCAACATCGATTTTGAATAATGACAATTTGGATGATTCCAAAATAGGAGTTTCGTGAGAATATTTTTAAAAAATAGAAATAACATCGATTATATTGACAAATGACGATTTTTATCACTTATCAAAAAATCAATTTAGTATAAATTTGCAAAATTTCGTTATCGTCTGAATCACGGTTTTTCGGTCAAGCTCGAATTTTACTATGATCATATATATGCTGATAAAATGTGAAATGGTTGAGGAACAAGGAGTGAATCTGTGCAAGGTTGAGGTCTATCTGTATAGTCTCCATCGAGACGATTCTGTCTGTGCAGCTCCTTCGCCGAAAGGTCCTGGGAGCTGACTTAATTGACTAACTGTAAAATCAACACAGAATTCAAAACAATAAATAACAAATTATAATAATTAAGATTTAAAAATAAATAGTACAACAGATCATGAAAACAAGTTTACAAAGTTTTATAAATTTGATATTCTTTGCATATGTAGAGAAATTTGATTCTATTTTTAAAATTTCGTCAATTTATTATTTTAATTTCTATACAAGTCTAATGATATTTTATCCACATCAAATATTGTCAAAATAGTTTTCGAATAAATCAAAGTTTTGTTTATTCTTCGTTTTTACTAAATTTTACTTACTTTACTCTGTAATTCAAAACGAATTGCTTCTAATTGCTCCTTCAAATTTTTGTTTCTCATTTCAAGATCCATTATTCTTTTTGAGTATCCTAATTTTATTTCTTCATTTTGAAGGAAATTTTCGTTCATATTTGCATTTTCTTTTATTGCATTTTTATATTCCTCGTCATTTTTTTCCAATTTGAATTTTAATTCGTCCACTCTTTGTTTTAGATTTACCTTGACAAAATATATTTTATAAATGAGAAGATTAATTATTTATATTATATTTACATTATAATGAGAGGATTATAATGTATATATATTCAAATATATATATATATATATATATATATATATATATATATATATTGAATATTTCAAGAATTTCTTTTTGAAAACATTTCCTCAATATATATCAAAATATTCTGAGTTGAATAATGTTAGTTATGTTAATTTGAGGATGGAAATATGTAATCGTATAACGAACATATTTCCGCCATCTTTATGTGTCCTCGTTGGGGTCCCAGATAACCCCTTAATCATTAAGGTACCTTTCAGTTTATCAGATCAGACACTTAAAACTACATTATACATTGTCGCCCTCTGCTAGTTAGACGATTGGTTTTAAAAGTCTAAATGTGGAATATAATAAATTTTGATGATTAAAAGTTTCTAAGTTGCCCAAATACACAAGAGAAGTTTCATCCTGATGTGGTTATCCGGACAGAAAGAAAAGATAAATATTTCTCTTAATGAACTTTCAAAAATTTTGAATGGGTAATAATGAATTTTAGATTTTAGTATCATAAAATGTACGCGTTTTATATAAAAAAATTCTCAAATAATTTATTTAAAGCTAAGGAAAATTACATTTTCCGTTCTCAGTAAATTTATTTTCCCTTCTATTGAAAATTTATTTCCAAAAAAACTCTCCTGTTTTGTATTATTATGAAACATTCTTGAAATAAATTCATTTCTTTCTTGGTGAAAGTTATATAGCAATCGCCGAGCATTTTCTGTATTAACTATGGGATAGTTTTTGATCTTTGAAAGACTATTCATTGTCTTAATTTGAAAGGTAACAATGTTGGCTTGTGGATTTGAAGGTAAACATAGTAACACATGAAGAATGCAATTTCCCCCGAGAGGTTCGGACAGCAATTTGGATAAAATTGAATTTCTGAAAGAAAACATGTTTTAGTATGATATATATATATATATATATATATATATATATATATATAATAAAAATTAAATTACTAGACTATATTCATAAAGTTTAATTGTAACTTATTTGCTTTTTAAATATTGGTATTTTTTAAATTTTAATGTATAATTATTTTTATG
Source organism: Girardia tigrina (assembly GCA_001938485.1). Lineage (NCBI taxonomy): Eukaryota > Metazoa > Platyhelminthes > Tricladida > Dugesiidae > Girardia > Girardia tigrina. The sequence goes on from MQRK01250519.1 coordinate 15,256, forward strand.
TTATTAACATTTTTCTATAATATGACTTTAAAAGTTTCTGAAATTGTCATATAATAATCAAATTAATAAAGTTTCCGTATTATAATTAATTAATTTAAAAGTTTGAATATTAGACTTTTCTAAGTTAAATCGAATTTGGTTTAAATATTTTGAATTAAGATTTTGCATAAATATATTTTCATAAATGAAGACTTACTTTTTTTGTGAATATGTAAAGAAATTTTATGGAAAGGATTTAGTAAATTTTTGTCGAGAAAATAGAAGCCGTATTTGAGTTAATATCGTCGTTTTGACCAAACTCTCAACAATACATGTGACAACAGTTTTCAGATGGTTTAATATGACAGTCACACTTTAAGGTAGTTTTCATATCTTATACATGCATTTTTGACTCCAAAGATACCTTCATAAATGTCTTTTTTATGATTGTTCCTAGTATAGAAATACCGGGGAACTCATTTAAGACATCCTAACTAGTCACGACCTAAACGAATTGATATCAGTGCATTTTGAAAATTGGTGATTAACGAAGCCAAATGAAGTTTTATTTTTAAAAAAAATACTTGTTTTAATAATATTATACGAAATATAAATTTTGAAATATGTCAAAGAAATGATATTCCCTGAAACTTACTGAAGCGATCATCATTTTGGATAGAATAAAGGATATATCATCAAGTCTTACTCAACGTTAACCTCGTGCGCCTCTTCAGGAACTCAGTGTCAATGAAACTGATTTTACCATTGACAAAAAATGAAGTGGAATTACAAAAGAAAGTTGGAAGTATTACTTCTGTAGTTTCAGAGCACAACACAGAAGATCCCGTCTCTTAGTTGATTTTTCTAAAAAGAAGGCTGATTCTCTGTCAATCACAATGAAAAAATTAGAATTCAAAGCTACTGAAAGCTGGCTTCATCACAAGAAACTCATTAATTAATTTCAAACAAGCGAATAAGAAAACGCAAAATACAGACATTAAAGTAACTTTTGTGTCGAAAGAAACATTGACTACAAGACTGTCAGACGAAAACAGCCCTAAAGACACCTATAATGTAATGGAAATAGGAATGTATTACATAGCTACTTTGATTATTATTTTGTGTTCAGCAGGGGCATTCTTACAGACAGCAAAAGATAATAACCGAATTTCTTTTTTTTGGTGTACAGCATTATGATTGAATAAGATCAACTAAAATTACTAGTCAAGAGCTAGTCGACTAAACTATGTTTCTTAAAGAGGTCAATATGAGAGAATTATCAGTTACATACGCCTTCAGCAAGTCATCCTGCATGCCAACGACAATCTTTACTACTTAGATCTAGAAATTCAACAACAACCAGGCAAAACAATGTCTGAATATCATGATTATCATTGATAACATTCTTTCCCATCCAAAAAGTTTCAATCGGTAATCTATGCATCTGATAATTCATTTATACAGACAACAGATAAATTTCTATGCTGACGATGATGATGATTTATGTAAACATCGAAACATTTCCAATAATTATATAAAAAAAGCTTTAATCAAATTATATTTTCGAAATATTAAACTTTCGTTCACAAGACTCAATATTATATATATATATATTATTGGATTCTTGCTCACAAGACATTATAACGAACACCAAAATTTATTTCTATAACAATATGAATTTTTTAAACAAATATTTTTTTGAGGAACTTTTGTATTTTCTTTTTTTTACACAACCAATATAAATAGAAATATGTATAAATAAAAATATGATTTGTATATTTTTTTTACAAATTA
>MQRK01250519.1:17351-29322 GCA_001938485.1 Girardia tigrina
TTTCATCCAATTTGAAATTACTTTTTTTTATAATAAATCTTTACATAAATCTTTTAATAACCCTACCGTAAAATTTATTTTATTTCTTACTTACATTAATTTTTTATATTAAATTTCTGTAAATCTATTTTAACATATTTATAACAATATTTTATGAAATGTAATTGTTTATCTAATAATTTCATAACATTCAAAAATTTTATTTTATGAACGTTCCCAACAACTACAATTATAACTTTTCAATCCAATTTTATTATCTGACTTATTCAATTAAAATTAATCGATTATAAAGAAAATACTAAGTACAATTAAAAGATTTTAGGAATCAATGTAAAATAAAATTATGTGGAAAATAAATATTATTTTTAAAGTTTAAAATTAAAATAAAATGGTTGGAATCAGAATATGTTCGATATAAAATATTATTAGAATAACTGTAAGAAGTTTAAAGTTTAATAAATTCAAAAGTAATTAATTCAAGTTTTAGAATCAGATTAAAATGGAAAAATTCAGGAAGTTTAAATTAATTAAAAACATTTTACAAAAATAGATTGGTTAAATTAGCACGATAATGATATTTTAAAATTGGAATAAATTTTATATATTGCGAATTATTAATTGGTAGTAAAATGAAACAAATTTAAACATTGTACAATAATTATTAGTAGTTAAATTATGTAGATTTCACAATTTATTTTAAACTAAGTCAGATAAAATAATGAATTGCAATTCTGTAAACTTATTGTAATTTTAAAAAACATGATCAATTCACTTCTTACAAATAACAATTTTCATAAATAACATATCAGTATTTATAATTCAGTATTTTTACGTATAATCAATCTGGTCGAAAAGAAAAGAAAAGTTCCACAACAAAAATTGTTAGAATAATTGTTAATTGTAATAGATATAAAGTTTTGCGTTCTAATGACTTCGATTATTGATCGCGAACCCAACATAAGCCATGGAAGCCTCTTTCATATTAAACATGAGAGATACAAAAGAATTTTTTAATTTGTTGTGTTTTAAAGGTTTTGAAAAAATAATTACCTTCTAAATCTTGATCAAATCTAAGTAATGAACAAGTAAGGATATTTTTTTTCAAAAAAATTATACAATCCTGTTATTCTCAGCTTAATGCAATAGTTACTGGGAAGGAATTCCTTAAGCAAGTGAAGATTTCTAACTGTGACAATGTCACATGAAATGTATAGAGACAACTTAATGAATAAATTGTGTTTGGTCTTCATCCTTTGTTAACAGACCATGGTACTCTAGCGATATTGTTACCATTGTTGAGTAACATTATTGACAAGACTTATCATTATGAAATCATAAAATAACTATTTTTTAAAAACATTTTACTTCTCTAATTATCAATAACTTAATGATTTATAGTTAAATATGTTAAACATATTTAAAGATATTATTTATTCAATAAAAAATACCCGTGGTCAAAAGAATTATTATGAATTTTCCCAAGATCATTTAAAAGCTTTTGTACAGATACTAATCCACTGCCACCGTTAATTTCGGGAAACTTTGAATGAGATTGACAAATTTTATTGTCTCCTGGGAAATAAACTAAAGTTATCTGACTAATTGTGTTTGCATCTTCTTCTTGGATATTCTTTGCACACAAAAAAATAAAATTAATATATTTCTAATTATAAAAAGATTCTTATAAATTTGTTCTAGTTTAAGCTCATAATAATAAACTAGAAACCAATGAACAAATATGAATTTATATAAAACTGATACTTGTATTTTGGATTGGTCGGACGACAGGCCAGACCGAGGATAAATCTTCCACTTCAGCCGGCACGTAAATCTCGAATCTCATTGTGTTTTTAAACATTTTAAACATTAAAGACAAAGCAATCCACATCAGCTCAAAACTTAAAAACGCTCAAAATTTTTTATTTATTAAAACAAACATCTTCATCTTATTTATATTTATTTTGTTTTATTATTAAATGAAATGTTTGTCCAATTATTGTGATCATCAGTAGCGAGGAAACGACAAAATTTTACATCGTAATATGATAAAATAAATCGTGGGAAATCGGGTGTCAAATTCCACTGGGAAGAATTTAACCAAATCAGTGGGCACTGCTACATGCAAGAGTTTTACATTTGTTAATTGAGGGAAACTAAGACATCATGAGGCTCAGATTGACAGAAGAAAAGATTGATAAAACGTTGTTACCATAACCCTGTAAAGTTTGGTAAGCCCTCAGAATTCATAATAAAAGGTTTGTTTTTTTTATTATTTAGAAGTGATTAATATTAAAAATTTAGAATTTTCTTCAATATGACGAAAGTAATGTTGTCAATGATTCAATTTGGTCATGAATTTCTAATCCATCTATGTTAAGACTAAAAATTGACTAAAAATTTTCAAAACATATTTTTTGTTTTATTTGTTATTCAGTTTTACATGTTTTGAAAATGAGGATATTTGATTAAAACATGGTAATCAAGAATTCGATCAATTATTATTACAAGATAGACAATTTTGAAATTTAAACAGACATGTTTTAAGGGGACCTGAAAGTTTCAACATATTTTTATACCAAATGTTTGCGGTCAGCTTTAACGAAGTTGTCACATTGAACGGACTTGGTTTTCTATTGATGTCATAGTGTTTATGAGGGGTTAATTTAAATTTTCATCTCACTAGAATAATTTATTATTTCTTTAATTTAAAAGGTAAAATATTTTAATGTTAATATGCTTTTTAAATATTTTAGAAAATTAAAAATGATATAATAAAAGAAAATCATAAAAAAATTAAATATCTATAATAAAATAAAAAATATCTTTTTAATGTATCTTTTAAATTTCTTAAAATTAAAAATGATAAGAAAACCATTAAATATTAAATATTTATTTATAAATAAAAATATTTTTATAGTCATAACAATTTATATATTTTGATAAAAGTTATGAAACAATTTTAAATAAATTTTAAAATAAATTTTTAGTTTAATATGAAATGTATTTAATAAATTTGCAAGATTTTAACAATTGAATCGAAAAGAATTTAATAGATTAATTTGTGGCTAGTTAATTAAATTAACAGAAAAATTTGTTTAAATATGTGAATTGTTGTTATATTAATAAATTTTGGTGTTAAAAGAAATGAATCCTGATATTGATGTTGCAACCACCTCTCACAATGTGTGTCCTTCAGAGTCTAAAACTAGATTTATTTCCTTAAACACCTCCCCATTTGAAAATCATAGATGAATATCAATCGAAAAGCGATATAAGTATGTATAGTTGTTTTACGAGTTTCATAAAAATAGTATATAATTGTTATATTATACAACAAATAATATTTGTGCTGTATATTAATATAAACTGAAGTTACGCATGTATGTGAAACGTGGTTCAAAATATTTCGATCTACAAATTGAATTCTGGATGATGAATCTCAATCTGGAAGAACCTCTCAATAAGATGATGCTGTTTTACTGAAAAAAATAGAGTCGAACCCTAATTCAGAAATTGTTAAATTAGGGTTCGACTGTATTTTTTTATGAAAAGAATCAGGAAGAACAGTTACTCTAAAACCTGGTTTAACCCTTCAAAAAGTATTGTTATGTGTTTAGTAGAATCAGCAGGGACTTATTAATTATGAAACGCTAAAACCAGGAAACACAGTCAATGTAGATGTATACAGTGATCAGTTGTGTCGTTTGAATGAAAATATAAAAAACGACATTATCTTGCAAACAGAGACGAGGAAAAAGTTCTGATCTCGTAAGAGATTTCTTGCCTCATCCGTCTTATTTCTCACATCTGTCTCACTCAGATTATCATTTATTTCATAGCATGGAAAAGTAATTAAAAGAAAAAGATTTTCCGACGGAAATGAAATGAAAGACTCTCTCAGTTTGTATTTTCAAATCTAAACGGAAAAAAGGAATTTTTATAAAAAAAGGATTTTTTTCGCTGCCGGTAAAGTGGAAAAAGGTTTTAGAAAACCCTTAAAATTAAATTTGATAAATATAAGTTGATAAATATTGTATAATTTTTGTTTTTTAGTAAAAGAAACACTGAAACTTTCCGGTAAACTTAATAATAAAAATAATAGCCTAATAACATAAATAAAATTAATTTAAATATAAATTAAATAATGTTTTATATTTAATATTTACAATTTTTTGTATTATTCCACAATTTATGTACAAATGTTAAATGTATGAAAAATCAAATTATTTAAATTTAAATTATTAATATTTCATAAAATTTTTACCTTTGAAAATATTTTGATTTGAGCAAAGATGGTTCCTTCTAAATTTTTATCTTTTGTTTCGAAGGAAAATCGCCGATTCCATGCTTCCATAAATATGGTCACAGCTTGACCAGGCAATTTGATATCTGCTTCGGTAATGTCCTAAATTATAAAATCTTGAATCCCTAATTTTTGAAATTGTAAATTTATTTAATACCAACTTTTAAAAGACAAAACTAGAAAGATGGGTTTTTTATATTATTTTTAAAGTATAATATTATACGCAATTGATTACCTCTTAAATTTTTCAATTTAAATCATCGGGTAGAGGTCTTTTTGGTTCCTTTTTTGTGCCTTTTATTATGGCGCAATTATTTTCAGTGTCGTTTATTTTGATGTAATTTCTTTGGCTCCATATTTAGAGACATATTTTTTTAACCGATAATTTTTGCAAAGTAACTTAGAATGTTGAATATTTTAGACTATTTTTAAAAACAGTTTAGACTAATAAATAATAATTAATTTTAGTTTATGGTAACCAAATTTATAATTGCTCTCAAAATTTATTACTTATTTATATATATTATTTTAAAAAAAGTTTTTTAAAAAATTTGAAAAATTATATTTTTTTAAAATATTTTAAATTTGTTTTAATAGGTATTATTTCTAAAATATATTATTGAAATATATTATTAAAATTTTATGTAATAGAGGTAAATCAAAATTTACTCACAATGTGTATTTGTTTGTGTTTGAGAAACCAATTAAGAAAGATACCGACATTAACTTTTGGCGGTGCGAAAACAAAAAAGAATGCAAGGCTCGTATCCAATTTAAGAATGGTGAAGTCTTAAAGGAGATAAATGATCATTCACATTGATCTTTTGCAGGGGCTGTAGAAGTAGCAAAAAGAGGCTGGTCGGAGTCATGAAGATCCATCGGCAATCATAAATTGCTGCCTTGAAAACATTTCACAAACAGCACAAGGTGCTCTAAAGAATGCTGAATCAATAAGTCGGTTTATAAATAGAAATCTGTGTTAAAAAATAAATTAAAAAATGCGAAAAAATTCTTCGTCTAAAAGACGGCGCCAAAAAAGACCGTATCCCAAATCATCATTTGATAATATCTGGAAGTTTTACCTTTAATTAAAGAAAAATTTCTTCTCCATGTTTGGCGAAACTTTAAGGATTTTTAAATTTTTAATTTCTATTTTAATTTATTTTAATTTTTAATTTTAATCATTTGAGTTTTTCTTTGAAAAATTAAAATTCATTGATTTTGCTGTTTACCTTTGAATACGGTCAGACTTTTATTCTGACAAAAGAACTCTTCTTTAATAATTTTAGTTTTCATAGACTTTTTAGTTGTTAAATTATGAAGTATTAAAAAAATTTTCTTGACGTGTGTTATAAAATAGGGTTCATCAAAGAACGTATCTTAGTGCTTTGACTGGATTTTACAACTTTTTATAAATTCGAAAATATAATCGAGTATGGAATTAAAAACAAAATCATTGTCGGTATAAATGATATTAGGAGTAATTTGTAAAAATAATATTTAACAAAAACGAAACGTTCAAGGGACGGATAAAAAAAATGAATATGGATGTCACGGGTAAAATATGAAGAGTGCGTCAAAGGAGACAAAAACCATATAATATAGTATTACTTTAATTCGACTGTACTAGGATTATCGTAAAATGTTTGGCTAAGAATTATTTTCTTTCGATAGGTATTTGTCAATTTAGGCTGAGTTCTGGTATTTCGGGTTTATTACTTTCTATTATTTAGTTTTCACTGTTTTTTGACAGGTATTTGGTAATTATTAGTTTTCTTTCTTTCTTTGCGAATCAGTTTATCTGATTGATTTATTGAAACTCCAAACCGGTGTTTTTTCAGATCAATTCCATCAGTTACTTGATTTGATTTGTGTTTTGAACGGAATATTTTCGGATAATTCTTTTCTTCTTTCTTTTGTCGGAATTTGGACGTTAATAGTATATATTAGTAGTAATTATCTGCTATCGATTTTTTATTATTTAATTTCAATATTTATATATTAATAAATATATTTAATTTTTATATAAATATATAAGAGAGACTTTATTTCTTTACAACGTGCATTTTCATTTAACTTTATTTTATGAAGTAAAATATATTGTAAACTAAATTTGCAAAATATTTTGCAATATCTTACTTTTTACTTTTGCTCTGTTGAAGTTTAGCCCCCGTTACTGAACTTCGGTCATACTATCTGACAAATAAGACTATAATTTCACTAATTCTAGTACTACTTCCAGTTTTTTTAGTCTTTCAATGATCTGATGATATCAAGCTTTTGTAAGACTAGATTTCTAGATAAGGTACGGGTTTTGAGCCATTTATATACTGTTGTTGAGTCAGTCATCAGCTCGAACTTAAGAAAGCATCAGGTTATCACCGAATATATAACCTCATTGGCCAAATCAAGTTTACTTATATTAATTTAGTTCGAATCGTGCTCTTTCTTAGCCAAGCAGAGTCCTCAACAAAATCAAGGTTAAGACATAGAAGTACGCCGTTATTTTGTATACCCTTACAAAATACTTCCTTGTTTGGCTTATATGAATTATAAGTAAATTAAATAAAAAACTCTATTAAAAATGTTCTTTCCTATGAAATATTTTTTCATATTTTATTTAACGTTACACTAATAACAACAATCTTATTTTTAACTTTTATTATTACACAAATTATTATAAATATATATTATATTTTTACCTTAATTCTGAGACCGCTGTTAATCGAATATTCAATATTTCCATTTGTCACATTAGATAAAAAGTTTCTGTTCATAAGGTCGACAATATTATTATCTTTTACTTCGAACAAGCATAACTGAACTTTGAAAGAGATTTTGAATCTTTCATCTGAAAAATAAATTAATTAAACTAATAAATTAATCGAGCAAAAATTATTTATTTATGAACATTCTGCAGATAATTTTAATTTCATTTAGACTAATTTTTAAACTCTTGCCGAAATAAAGGTGTGAAGTTTTTATCACACGATATTGAAACAGATCTAAACAATTACTCTCACTCAACCTACACGTTTACTGTTCATTGCACTGGTTTCTACCAAGCAATTATTTTTTTATTTATATTTTTGATTCTACAATTACGTGTTTTAATTACAGTAATTTTAAGTATAAATTTTAAACAATGTTCTTTTTTTCAATTATTTTCTGCAGATAAAATTAGGAATTTGAAGTTAAATTAAATGGCCAGTGATTCCGATCTGTGTACCAGTAAATATTCTGAAGCCAACAATCGTATGTTTGGCAAAGTTATATGAAATCGGTTTGGTTAATCATAGTTCTGTTCCAGACAAAGATTGAGAACGTAATAAATATAACAATAGTTTTGAATAATCACTAAACAACTACAATACAAATAAACAATCATAATCAATACGAATGGTATCTAAGGATTCTCCCACTAAAGATATAATTTCATTTAATTTTATCACCCCTATTAGGTGAAATCAAATCACATATGGAGTATGAGTTCTACTGAAGAGTAGCGATGACCGGGCAAAATCAATTCTCATTCGTCCAAGATGAGGAACTATGCAATATAACAGGGAAAGTATACTTAGAAAAGTGGGTGACTGTTTTGGTATTAGGCAGTTCAATCTCTATTAATCTTGTATTCTGAGATATATAACATTCATTAGCCATAGTGTTTGAAGCAAAGTTTGATATTTTATTTGGCTACTCTTGTTGAGTTTTATATTATATCATCGGGTTGCCAACCTATGTTTTGCAGAAGTGCATCGTTACATTGATGCCATTTTTCTAAGTATCCGACGACAAAGAGGTAGACGGTGATTGTTTAGCAATTTCAGTTTTCTAGATCAGCTTTAACATCAAGGTAGGTGGTTGAGGCGACTTTGTGTCCGACCGAAAATTTTTTTTCGGCGTCAAAAGCAGATTTGACTTATATTATCCCTACATGGTAATTTTGGAAGGGTCCTTTATACGAACCCTTTTTAAAGGTGAGTTTTTTAGCTACGGCAAAATTGTTGAATAAAGAAGTTGGTAAGGTCGTAACGATTTAATTGTGCTTTAAGGTTCCAAAAGGCCTGGATAAAGGACATCCACATTTGAGATTCATATTATAACATTTAGAATTTTAATATAATTTTTGTGTTTTTAATTTCTGATGAATTAGTTAAATTTAGTTCTTATTGATTTCATTTTTAAAAATTGAAATAACCCTATTGAAATTTTACTTTTACCACATTTGGGGTAAGTTACCCCAACCATAAACATACATTCAGTTTATTATATATTTGTTTTCTCAAAATATTATACAAAAATATTAAACTTCACAATTTATATTTATAACCAATTTGATCTTGAGAATTTATATTATACAGTTACAATGAAATAATATTTATAATTTTTATAAATAAATAACTTAATTATTTTTTAAAAATCATTATATTTGAGTTTTTTTTTGATGAAATAAAATAATATAATTACTGTACCAAAAAGTAACAATAAAAAACATAAATTTATAATTATATGTTCAAATGAAATTCTATAAATAATTGTTCTTAGTTAATACTATTAAATATATAAAATATAAAAATAAATAATTGAAGATTTTTTATTAAATTACCGGTTTCTAACTTGTTGAAGATTTCGTCCATCGTTAAGGTAAAGATACCCTTGATACTGTCTCTTCCAGCAAACAAATTAAACTTCCCTGATTCTGCTTCTCCAAACAATAGTAATGCCGTGTTGTATCCATTTATCGCTCCATTGACCAAAGGAGTCACGCAACTATTTTGTATTGTGCTATTGTCATCAAAATCTTTAAATATTTTATCAAACCTTTAAAAGGAATTCAATCAATTAACGAATATTTGCACTTTTTACTTAAAGAATGGCCCATTCAAACCACCGACGACAGTGTTATTTCTATCCAAATCCATCTTCAATTGACCGTATTCATCTTTTGCTCTACTTAACCGACAAAATATTTTCACACTCATTTTTAAAAGAACTGTTTGATTGCTATGAAAAATTACAATTCATTATCACGTTTAAACAAAAAATTCTGTCTAGAATGTTTAAGTATAATAGTAATATTTAAATAATATTAAAATAATATTTATATTTAAAATTAGTTGAAACTTTTTTTCTTAAAACAAAAATTTTATTTAATTTAAAAATATTAAAAATAATTTAAATACAAATTGAACGGCATAAAGATTTATTTGGTAAATATATTATCAAGAATGAATCATCGTTATTTTATTAGTGTAGCTAAAGGGGGACAATTAATTAAAATTAAAAAAAGATTATTAAAGACATGAAGTGACGACGTTTCATTTTGTATAATAGTTTGATTTTTGACATGAGACAGGAAAGAGGAATTAAAAAATCCGTTGACAAAATGCAGATTAAACGATGAAAAAAAATGAACATCCATTTACACAAATGTGTTTTTTTATTTATATTCTTCCACCTTCGTCCAAGAATCCTACTGGAGATTAACGTACGTCTTGAGCACTTACACTAGGAAGTGGATCTCTTGATGTCAAAACCGACATTTGCTCAGAAAAGGAATTAGATAATTACGAAATTTGTAAATGATAAAAACATTTTATTGTTTAAATAAAATTTTTGTTAATTTAGTACAAATATATAAAATTAATAAAAGTATTTTTATTATGTTATTTTTTACAAATATTCAATTTGTTAATAATACAAAATACTTAAAATAATAAAAGGTTTTGTCAAATATAAATTTAATAATTGTATTGAAAATATGTTTATTGATAAAAACAAGTTAATTTGTTAAAAATAAAAAATATATTTCAAATTGATATTGGTTAGTAAAATCTAACACAAATATTTTATTAAAAATTGTAATCGGAATTCTGAAAAATGATCTTAGAAAAATTGAATATTCAACTATATTTTTTATAAAAAGAAAGCATCATCAAGGAAGCGTCCAAACGATTTAGTTTCTGCTTTTCGTTCAACTCGATGTGGAATCCAATTATCAAACTTTTTCACTTTACACATTTGAGCAAAGTGATTCAGTATTGTTTGCTTTGTAACAAAAAACGTTAGCAATAAATCATGAGAACTTTGTGATGGATCTTACTCCATGTTTATCTTCACTACAACGTTGTCTATCTGTGTTTCTGGGCGACCCAGAGACTCACAATTGAGGTTAAAAATTACCTTTTACGAATTTCCTTAATCAATTTGAGACTGTCTGCTGAGTAGTAGTATTATATTAAAATATTATTTTGAGATTTTGAATGATATCTGATGCTGAAATTCCACGTAGGAACTCTTATTTCATAATAGTTCCAAATTCTGCCTTTTCAATTTTTTAAATACTGTTTATTAAAACAAGCTATCAATAATTTTAATTAATTTTTAATAATGTATTCAATACCCAAGATATTTAGAAATCAAATAAAAAAATTGAGCAACAAAACGTTAAGTCCTTGTCAAATTATCACTATATGAATATATTGTAATCATGTCTACAAATTTCCCACTTGTCAATTAAATATAATTAGTAGATTCCTAATATTATCCTTATTAATACTTTTTCAGTTAATAAATCAGGATCATTATTACTTGTTCTAAACGGTAGTTGTTTTGTTCCCGGCAAAGTATTAGAAATGAGTTTCAGTGAACAAAAGGTAACAGGTAACTTCCGATTGAAACTTTTTTGAATTGAGGTATAAAAATTTTGTTTGAATAAAAAATAAATTCATAATAAATATTTCGACGTGTCTATTTTTATTTTATCTTCATTAAAGGTTTGTGTTTATATTTTTAAAGATAACTTGAAGTTTATTTATTTATATAAAGTTATAATATATTATTATTTATAAAGAAAAAAACGATAAATAAAAGAATTAAACAGATTACAAAATAAGAAAATCTTAAGAAATTTGTAGAATTATAAAAAATCAAATGTGAATACTACCTTAAAATGTATTTTAAATAATTCTACAAAAAGAAGAATAGAGAATAACAAGACGCATATAAATTTTTATCTCGAGGTTTAAATTGAAAGCATATTTATGATAAAAATATTTTGGAAAGGAAGTTAAAAATTAAATTTTTAACTACCTTAGGAAAATCCCTTTTGTGTAGAGAGTTCTAATTAGAAAAGTATAACTTATGTTTGAAAAGAAGTTTGATTCAGGATATACAAGAAAAAACCATATTCTTGAAGGAGAAATTTCCTGCAGAAGATTTAAATGAAATGAAAAATAAGGTCAATGAAAAGGTTTAAATATATTTCTAGGGTTTAAAATTGTTACATTTAAAATATATATTTTTTGTTTTTGATTAATGACACCTCTAAACATAAAAAGAATTAAGGATTTACTCGATCCTTGTCAAAATAGAAGCAATATAGTCACATAGAACCATTAAGGTTCTCTTATATATTAGGTGTACAAGTATGAAATGCGGATTTCAGAAAACGGATTGTGCACAATGCAAAAAGTAGGTCAATGGTTAGGCAATGATGTCATAATATTGAGTAAGTATGTAGTGTCTCATACGTAACTCATAAATCGATAAAGCGTTTTAATAATTGTTGTATTTCTGTGTTTTAGATGTCCAAATTTATGCCAAGCAGGGAGCATTCGCGGACGGCACTAATTTTTTGTTACCATCTAAAGAAAACTGCTGCTG
>MQRK01250521.1:0-11047 GCA_001938485.1 Girardia tigrina
ATTTTTTAATTGACTTTTCGTTTTTGAAAGGTTTATATTTCCGTATTATTTTTAAAAAATTTGTACATGTATTTACCTCTGGTAAAGACTGTTTACTACTGAAATTCCAAAGTGCTCCTGAAAAAGTAAACGAATACCTCTAGGGCAATAAAGAAGAGTGTGACTCATTAAAGCTAGAAAGGCATGAAAAATTAATTAAAATAATGTTTTAATTATAAATCTTCATTTTGTCTACATTTTTGTGAGTAGTTCAAATCCTATTTTGTGTCACTTTTTAAGTTTTTTCACTGCTCGTTTGTTTACGGTTTTCACGTATACTTCCTTGTATACAGGGAATGTATGAAATAAAATAAAATGTAGATTCTAATTAAGTTAAGTATTAATTGCTTATATGAATATTGTCCCCCCTACTTACAGTAGCATACACTCATATACACAGGCACTTTTGTACATGAGAACACGGTGTGCTAAGTGAACGCACCCATTTTATAATCTTTATTACTAATACACTTTGGATAATTCTCTGAACAACCCGTAGAAAGGCTTTCATATATTGATATCGTTCTTGATTGAAAATAAAAGAGAATTTTTAAGGGTTATTATTCGAACAAATATTAACCTTTACATTTTTAATTTTTAATTTAATAATAAATAATGTTTTTAACTTTCGAGATTTAATATTCATTTTTTTAATTATTTAGATTTAATTTTACTCTACTAAAATTTAAAATAAGTAATTTTACAAATTATAAATTTCCATTTATAATTATTTTAATAATGGATTAAAATTTAAAACGAAAGTTTATTCGAACAATCTGAATCAAAAAACACAAAAATATCAATTGACCTTCAAGGTAGGAGAGGTCCAATATTAAAAACAATTTACAAAATATAGCATTCCAATAGTTTCGACATATTCGTCACATTTTGTATGCTCATAAGTTATGAGTTCATTACAGAAAACAATCGACAATTAGAAAACAATTTTGTATTTATAACAACAAACATATATAGACTATTTTTCAATAAAGTTTCCAAAAGCATAATCACATTTTGTCAGCTCATTGTTAACTTAAGGAAGGCATTTTCCAAGAAGGTTGGAAATATTTCGTTCATCAATTCAGTAACTATATTTTGTAAATCTTCTTTTGTGGCTCTTTTCAAATGATTAAATAAGAAAACATGATATGGACATCACGTCAGGGATGTAGGATGGAGCTATTTAAGTATTATAAGGTTACAATTTTAAGTTGCTGCAGTAAAAATGACCTTTGTGTGAATTTAAACATTTGGGTTAATCTCAAAGAATTAAATATAAAAATACTTTTTTCTGGAAGGAAGAAATTATCCACTACAATAGTCAATCATAGAACATCTCAACTTAAAAACTTTCTTATCTTCCCTTCATTGGTATGAACCTCTCATATTTTCAAAAGTATTTGTTATGAACGCCTGGCGTAACGGCTACATGACAAACAAAAGAGCATGTCATTTACTGACATTAAGATATGACCATCAAGCTGTAATTCCTCTATTCTCCATTTAATTTAACTATATTATTATGGAGTTTCGGCTCCTCATATAAAAAAATTGGAACGAGCAGATTGAGTATTAAAGAGATCATTGTAGTATACACTGCACGGCATAAGACAAAGGGAAACTGTCACGTAGAGATTCGGCAGTGGTAAGTCCTTCCTGGACTCAATTAACGGACAATGAAGGCAGCAGATCAAAATCTTTCTAAAATACATCGGTCGTTCTTATGGATTATTGTATGAGGAATTGTAGTGGCTTCCAACAGGATGGCGACATGTTGGCTAACACTGTCTCCTTCCAACCATCATAGATAGAAGGAAGCAAGATAAGAGATCATCCCAAGTGCCAAAAATGAGAGATAGTTTGGTGCGCAAAAAGAGGCGCGAAAATCGATTCGTTTCGCCCTACCAAAAATTGGTAGATTACTATACATCTAGTCGTATGGAGTGATCTTCCTTAATTATATACATGCAAGTGGGTAGAATCGGGTAAAAATTGGAGTACAGCAAAATTGGCAAAAGAAAGGTGAAGAAGTTATGAGAATGTATGAAGTATGAATTATACAACTACCTATATGTGATTCCATACATGGAAATTGGATGGAATCGGGTATTATCAGGAGTATAGCACCGGCCATCCATGATCGGTACAACTGGTACCAAGGAGCGACCTCTATAGGCTTGGATACACGGAAGTTGGTTGACGAATATAGAAACTGGAGGGCAGTGAGATGGCTATAATAATATATGGATAACGCATCGGTGGTGATAAGTCCCTAGGTAACAGATGAGCATGAGTTGTATGTAGGAATATATAATGCCTGTGTGGAAAGTATGTAGTGCATGTGTGGTGAGTGTGGTGCCTGTGTGGCGTGTGTGGTGCCTGGATGGCGTGCGGAGACGTTCACTCAATTGAAGGGTGCGAGGGAAGGCCACTAGTGAAAAAACCCTTGTGGAATCCAGGAAAAGTGTAAAGGACGCCTTCCGGTCGATATATGATGCGGATGTATTTCAGTAAGAACCGGGTTGTAAATGACAAAAAACAGTCAGAAAACAATTTAAATGACTTGTAATATTGTTTAAATATATATATATATATATATATATTTGCAAAAATATCATGTTTATAGGAATTATTTTTAAAATCGAAACGGTTCTAGTTTCAAAGAAATTGAGAGATCAAAACAAATATTAAATGTTTGTTTACATTTTTCAACCTACATGTTCATTCTATTCCTCAAAAATAGTTTTAGAAATTAGAAATTATCACCCTTCATATTTACCGAATGCTTCGAGAATTTTCTGAACTTCTTTTTATGTGGAAAAGAATCTATCAAATCAAAAGACTGTTAATAAAACTGCTGTTAGAAATTTATCTTTTTAAAGAGCTTAGCTTTTTATTTTCAATTTATGGCTTTCAAGAATATAATTAAATTATATTTCAGATAATTCCACTGTTTTTTTTCGATTGATAATTTGCTAAGTATTTTCACCATAAATTTTAAAATATTAAAATCTATTTTTATTTGAATGATAAATTGATTATAGCTTTAAGAATCGCACGACAGTTTATTTTCATTTTTTCTGAACCCTGACAAATACGTGAACGACAAATGTTTCTTCTGACACTTACGCAATAAATAGATTAAATTATTAAAAAGTATATTAATGTTAAACTTCTGGGGGGTTTACGAATTATTACGCTTCGACCTCCCTTGAAATATAACAAAAGGAAGGTTGTAATTTGATAAAATTAGACCTTCTAACGATATATTAAATTAAATGATTTTAGAGACTTGTTGATTTGATTTTACTTTAGATTATAAAAGAATTATTATGAGACAATAAATTAAAATTATTATGAAATCGATAAATGACAACACTAGATTTTATAAAATTTTATTTGTTATATACAATATGTACAGTTATGTACAGATAATATATTACAATTGTAACAAGATATCCTAATGTGTCGTGTTACGATTTTTGTATAGTCCCGATTCTTCGATCGCTGACTATAATGGTGGATTTTAGATAATATAAATTATTATTTTAATATAATAGAAGATTATTTAAAAATGTATGAAATTTAAAATAAAAAGAAATTTATATAGTAATTATAATGTTAAAAGAGATTTATGTCTCACCGAAATCCGATATAATTTTCCTCCTTGGTAAATTAAATTTCAATTTCTTCGTGATCTCCAAATTAATAAACCTTCAAACTGTGTACAATACTTCTTAATTGATTTATCTTCGACAATTAACAATATCAAAATTCGTCTTCGGATTGGCGAGCCTTTCGTCTTCAACAATTAACAATATCAAAATTCTTCTTCGGATTGGCGAGCCTTTCGTCTTCAACAATTAACAATATCAAATTCTTCTTCGGCTGACAGACCTAAATGGTTTTTAATTTTTTGTTAGTAAGGACATTAATGTCTATTTCTTATATAGTATTCTAAATTTGCGTGGCTCGGGGTACATAACTTGCGTAGCTATTGTACAATAAAGGAAACAATGCGTGGCGCAGACTTATAATAATAATATAATATTTTATAATAATGATGCGTGGCTTAGCCACGCTATAATAATATAATAATAAAGATGCGTAGCTTAGCTGCGCTTGAATAATAAACTTTAAAAATAATAAATAATAAATTTAACCTTAAATAATAATAAATAAACTTTAAAAATAATAAATATTTTAAACTTAAAAATATTTTAAATTAAATTAACTTTATTTTATACATAAATAAAATTACGGTGTAAATAATTATTTATAAATAATAACATCGTATTATTAACGACACAAAAACTAAATTCCTTATTTACATAAACAAGATAAATATAAAACAAGATCAAATAAGACAAGATAAATAATATCAAATAAAACAGGATAAATAAATAAGGTTCACAATAAAAACAGAAACAAAAGATACAACAAAAACACATCCCCAACATTAATAATAAAATTATTAAAATGTTTTTCTTAGGTACGTCACCTGTAGTACAAATATTTTCTTCAAAAATTAAGAATCAAAATCAAGAAATTTGGCACAATTTATTAACTATGAATAATAAGCTTTTTTAACAAATTTTGGAGATTTTTGTGATTTTTTCATTGAACCGTTTTTTTTATAAATAAATATATATAATATTAAAATATTGATAATAAAAAAGTTAACACTTAAAATCTAATTGAAAATCTTACAGTATTAATTAACATTTTAACTAAACTTTTTAACTAAAGCAAGAGCACACAATATAAAAAATACACGTTTTTTAATGAAACAACTCCAATTAAAGGATTGACTTCTTTAATTTGTAAATATCCATATGATATGTAATATGTAATATGTAATATCCATGAATATCCATGTAATATCCTTTAATATGTAATATCCTTGATGTAAAGATTAACAAACCTTCTACTTTAATTAGAAAAAAATTCATATTTTTATCATCAGATAATTGTAAGGTGTGGTGGGGACTATACACTTGATGAAGCCACCTCGAACGGTAACAGCGGCCACCGTCGGGTCGTAGGGGGAAGTGGCGACCGCAGACGGCGGTAGGGCTAGTACCTACTGCGTGTTGAGTTGCGGGGTGCCGAAGGCGTTGGCCCCACGCGAGTTCGACCGGACCGATTTACCGAGCGACCGGGCGACGAGAGTTCCAGTCTGTGACAATTCTCGTATCGAATAATTATCCCTCAGTCACGTCGAAAACACAGCAAATTGTAGAACAGTTAATGAAAAGTGTGGATTTCAGAAAACAAAATAAAGCGTTTCGTCGTAAACCATTTATTTCATTTCAAAGTTCACACCTATTTGTTTGTTCATTTAATTATTTCAGATATTTAAGCAAGAGTTTTTTTTACACAATCAATAATAATTTTTATATTAATGTTTTTTCTAATGATTTTATTCAGCTTTTTTATCGACAGTACTACATAAGGAATAAATTATTTATTGTAGTTCAAGGAAATCTGTAAATTAATATAAAGAGTTCTTAATCTTCATGGATCAAGGAATCAATCAATAATAATAAGTTTAAATATAAGAAAGAAATTTCTATTTATAAAACTGCTGTTAAAAAATAATGGGAAAGTTATTTTAAAAAAAAACAGTTGATGGATTACAACGATCTAGAAATACTTATAAAAAATAGACGAAACAGAAGACATATGAAGACGATATTGCTTTAAAATTATTGAGACCTTATCTGATTACATGGTACGAACAAAAAATAGTCATATATCAAATGTTGGTCTTATGAATCTCTCTTCCTTATGTCGAATGTAAATATTAACGGTGTTAGAAGAAGTCCTAATTTCCCGTGATATCTTTCGTATTGAAATGTTACTGTTTCAATCTTCTGAATATTTTCTGAGATATCTTTTTAAAATAACTACTAAATTCGTTTATTTAAATAACCATTAATTAATTTTTGTAATTAAATTACATTGTAAATTAAATTACATTGTAATTAAATTCAACTTCCATTTAATTTAATTAACTTTCTTCAAACAGTTTAAAAGTTTAAAAATTTATAAATTCGGCACTTATTTTTGAGAGAGATAACATACTATACAACATATGACACATCATACCAAACATTCCTCACAAACGGTAGATTATTTCTGATTTACAGTTGACTGTTAACCCATTTACTACAGCCGTCCTCGTTTTAGGACGCTTGAAAAAAAACATTCAGTGACTTGAGAAGAATGTTTATGAAATTTTTCAAGTTTTATCATGTCTATAAAAGCAAAGAAAAAAGTTTTTCTGAATATATGTTATAAATATAATCTAAACTACATGTTTTTGTATCATTTTACATCATACCCTCTCTAGTTCCAGTTTAGGTGTTAATAAGTTAACTACCACTTGATTGTATTTTCCTTTGATTCTGAAAATTACCACGATTTTTATTCCTTCTGTTAAAATTATTCAAGTTTGATTTTCATTCAAATTTATATTTACTCTTATAATTATACTTTATTATTAAAATTACCTTCTTTTTTAAATAACTATTTATAATAACTATATTAACTCATATGACATACTTGTTCTTGAATCTATCGGTACACTCTCGTTTTTGTGTTAAAAAATCAGAAATTATTCTGATTTTTATTTTTGTCGTACGTTTATCGGTCTAATGCTTTTCGATAGTGCATTATTTTATTTAATTCTTATATTACTTTATTTATTTTATTTAAATTCTTTTCTACATTTATTACGTATTTATTTGAATCTTTTTGGTTAATATTTCTTCTCTTTGATATACTTTATGTCTTTAAAGAGTATTGTTATGAGCATTTCTGCTTGCGTAGTATACGTAGCGGCACACAAACAAATAATATTTTCAACGTTAATAAGTTTTGATTTTATAAGAAAATCTAATTTGCAACATCATTGTACGTAGATTCGGTTGAATGTCACTTGTCAGGAATTAAAAAATAAGTGTTTTAAAAGAAATTCGTTAATTAAAACGGTAAAATCCTGAAAAAACTGTCCTTTGTTTAAAAGGCTTAGTTTTAAACGATCATCTAATGTAGACAAGCGATGTTTTAACATAATAACATTAACCAAATGGGCGCCCAGTGAGAAATTTTGGGTGTCTAGTCATTAATTAATAGATAAAGTGGGTACCCACCTAGAATATTCCGTGCATTATGTGTAGCTCCATTTACTTCCACCTCCAGATGTAACTGGTTTATTGGATAAATAAACTTTAGAGATAAACTTTATCCTCGCTCCATCATTTGACTCTTACTCTTTGCAGCACGGCTAATAGAATGATTCATAAACTCATTATTCTGATGGTAATCACAGTCTCATTTCTATAGATTAAGGTGTGACTGTGCAAATGTACAGTGGTCAACCAGATTCATTCATTAAAGGGTATCAATACTAAAAGTTATTTCCCGTATGGTTTGAAAAAGATGCATTTCAGAAAAATAGGTTTCATTTTCACGACATTGTCAGAAAGTGCGTGCCAAGTAAACCTGTTAAAATGTGGCCTGCAAGTAGGGGTGCATAAGGCGTGGCCGTGGAGAAAAACAAGATGTTATTACACGAATCTATGATATTGTTTTTTAGAAGGTTAAATGATTCATAATGATTTACTTAAAGTATTCTCTGCATTATGTATATTAACTTTCTTATTTTAGACTTTTAAATCTAACGATTTATTCGTAGTTAATAACAGTCAATTATGAAACGTTTTTAAATTTTATTATATGAATTTATTCCAATTAAAAATTCGGCAAAATTTAATAATTTCAACGTATTATTAGATTTTATTGTGATCTGTTTTGTGAACATGGTCAATACGAAAGTTCTCAATGCGACCGTCAGTACTAGAAAGGTTTGTATCCGTAATATAAAGAATTACATTATGCCTGACATATTTATGGAAGATTTTAAGTATTTGGTCATTATGTTTTAATAAAAGCCCAAGAAAACATGATACAGAAGAATAAGGCATATTATAGAAATTATTTGTTTAAAAGATTTTATTTCATTTTTATAGGAAAAATATTTTTCATACATTTTACAAATAGGAAGTCAAAAACTCATTTACCAAGAAGAAAAAAAGACAAAAGAGTTGTAAAAAACTATTTCACACTCGTGAAATGCCAAATAAGAAAAAGAAATGAATTCTCACGACTCTATTTTGTTATATTCAGGCAAAACTCAAAGTCTGGATGAGAGCCCAGTTTATTAAGAATATTTACCCTTTAAAAGTTTCCTTCTTATCCACCTTACTTCTCTTCCTCACAATTGCTTTTTAACTTAGCACAGTCAATCAGGATTCCAAAGAACACATTTACCAGAATTTAATATTGTAAAGGATGAAAAATGGAATTTTTGACTTTGGAATAAAGAAATTTACTATGAAGACAACAAATTTTGATGATGAATCCTGATGATGCAGAATTAGATGAGAATCAACAAGACCGACATAGAAAAATGATTCACGAAAAACAACGAAAATTTATTTATTTAAATGCAAGAATCCAAACAAGTTTGAACATGGAATTCAATTCAGACAATTTATGTTACGGTCAAGTAAAAATAGTCCTTCTCCAGGCCCCAAATCATGGGAGGAAATATTAAAAACCGGTATTTCGTCCTTTTAGTCAATTGCTGTTATTTTAGTTTTAGAAGAATGAATTTAAAAATAAGATTTTCTAGTTTATTTATCCAAATATAATTCAGTTGAATTTTACTCACATATTGATATGTTATATGGGTAGCCTTCAGTTTATACAGCTCAAGAATAATACCTCTCCACATTCCAAAATTTGATTTCACGATTTTCATACATTGACTGAGAATATGCTACAACTAAACCGATTTTAGTTTTTTTGCTCAATATACAATCCTGAACCATGTTAAATCTGAAAATCTGACAACTTTTAGAAAAATGTATTATGTCATCAAGTATGAAATTTGTAGAACTAAAATGCAAGTTTATTGATAATTTACCAATACAAATATTTATGTCATTCATCAAAGTTTTGCCTTGTCGTAAAGCAAAATACGAGTCGACCTTTTTACCAAACGTGGCTGTTTTTCTTTGAGTATCCGCATCAGATCTTCCAATTTGTTGAATTAGATCTGTTGTGATAGACAAACAAAGTTTCATGAAGTCATAATGCATTACACCTGCTGTAGACCACCAAACACTCACTATCAGTTCTTTGGATGAATTGTGTGCTTTGAACTGTTTTTTAGTGCTTCATTCATATCCACACAGCTTACTGAACGTGTGAAATTTTAATATTTGATCCCCTTTTCATCATAAGTTACGATTCGACTCAAAATGTGATCACATTTTTACCCGAAAACATCATCAAGAAAGCATTCAAACGCTTTTGTTTCTGCTTTTCGTTTAATTCACATGGAATTCACTTATCTAACTTTTTCACTTTAACAATTTGAGCCAAGAGATTCAATACTGTTTGTTTTGTAACATCAAACTATAGCGATAAATCATGAGCACTTTGTAATAGATCCGACTCAACGGTTACCTTCAGTTCGTCAATATCTAATCGCGTTCCTGTGCAACCCCGAAAATCATTAATGAGGTTAAAATTACTTTTCACAAATTTTCTGAACCAATTTGAGACTATCAGCAGCATAGTAGCATTGCATCTGAATACACTAAAGATGTTTTGTATGGTTTCTGATGCTAAGGTTCTACGTAGGAACTCGTGCTTCGAAATGGATAAAGTTTCTGCCCTTGAAATTTTTAAAATACTGAATATTAGAACAAGTTATCAATAATTTCAATTAATTTTTATTGATGAGCTTAATAGCCTATATATGTAGAAATCAAACAAAGAAATATGAGCAGCAAAATGTTAAGTCATTTTTAAATTATAACCATTTGAATCTATTGTAATCATACCTGCAAATTTCATACTTGACAACCTAATAATTAGTTACCCTCGAATGAAAATTTAAAACAATTAGTTGGTCAAAATCCGAATATGAAAGTTGAAAAAACTCCAAGATTTTTGATCAAAAACGTATTACTTCAACCATCGAAAATTTCACCGATTAATAATGTGATTTTGGCAACGATTGAGATAAAAGTGCTAAGGTAAAAGAAAGTATCATCCACATTCACGTTAATAAAAACATTGAGACAATAATATTAACTTTCGTAGAACCTAATCCTTTACCCTATATCAAATTTAGAATCATTTTACAGCGGCTTTTGTAGGAACGCAACTGGTACATAAACTGAGGACTACCTATATTTTGAAGAAACATTTCATATTGTCTTCTGAATGAAGTTTCCTTTAAATATTACAAAACTTAAGTCCGATTCTCAAAACATTTGTAAAGAAAATTACATAAAACATGTTCTATTCGTACAAATTTCGTATTTTTTGTTTTCGTTTTAATATCTTCCCTCTAGAAATAATAAAATTTTAATATAAACATTCTATTAAATTCATGAAACGTTTATTTAAAAAATTATAAAATCCAGACGGGAAATTCTGAGTTGTTTTTCTTCTGAAAATTGTTTGCAGAGGTTGTTAAGATTTGTTTACATTTCAACTAAAATTGAATGCAACAGTCCAATCTCACAATCATTTATTGTATAATAGTTTTAAAACAAGTAAATATTTTTATAAAACGATTATATTAAAGATTAATCTATAAATAATTTAATAACCAAAGTCATCCATTTAAAAATATATTTTAAGACAATATATTTCGACGGATCTACCGTCATCTTCAGGTCACTAATTAATAATCAATTCACCTGTATATAAATACAAAAATGATGATTATGTAATCGATTGCATGAAATCCTGCTAATCAAAAATTCTCAATAAGCTGGTTGAGACTTATTACTGAACACATTATCTATTACACCTTTAACACTTTGTTCTGATATTGTTTATGAATATAAATGTAATGGGTGCGATGCCACATACATTGGAGAGACTGCCCGTCATCTCTGTAAACAAATTCAAGAACATG